>JBBYHM010346645.1:1682-75929 GCA_038381775.1 Adansonia rubrostipa
CGCGTACTCACCTAAATGACTCCGATGACACCTTGAAAATGACTTTTGATGCCTTATTTTTTCATTTTTCTTTAAAGTGGTCCATAGGCATTTTTCATTAGCTCATTTTTGCATTTTAAATCATCCCCCAGCTTTATTTCTATTTTTTTTTATTTTGTCATCTTTTGCCTAACTTCTAGGATACTTAAAACTAGTCCAGACAAAATGAGATGTCAACAATAACAATATTGTAATCAAGTCGTAAGAGTAGTTATTTGAAGCATCATTGAGTTCATTTGAATAAGCACGAGTCAGTCATCCATCATTCCTAGCTGAGGTGAGGTATCTAGGAAGCCAAGTATAAAATCTGTATTTGTATGAGTAGGTATCAATACATGGCCTCTAGGTATCGATACATGGCAACCACATCACCATAATGCAAAAATCATCATTGGTATCAATACAAAAGGCCACGTATTGATACTTTTTGTTGTGATATCGATACAGGATGCTTCTGTATCGATACCAGGTGATTTTAAATCTAAAATCATGTTTTGGGTTAATATGTATTGATATAGGCCAAGGAGTATCGATACTTGGGAAAATTTTATGCTTGGTATCCATACAAGGCTCTTTGTTTCAATATTGAAAGACCTTTTGTATTGACACAAAACCCTTGTATCGATACCACAAGACAAATTTTGCCTATTTCATGCCATTTTCTGACCTTTGCAGCGTAACATCAAAATGTGAATTTGATCATGAGTCTAGCCTAAAATATCATCCAATCTCAGACATAACTTCCTAAAAATCATATAAACTTCATTATTAAACTTATAATTAGGTTTTACTAATTTTTTAGGTCAAAATAGCCATGACAAAGGGCATTTTCATGACTTAATGCAATTTGTTAAAGGGGCAATGTTGATTTTTCTCATTGCTCAGCTGCATAAGTGACTTTCATCCACTATTTTTGCTGGGTAGGCTAATGAAATGGAATGGTAGATGAGCATGGTACCTTGTCCATACATAAGGTACGTGCACCAAAACCTTTAAATGCCCTTGCTTTTTACATTTTGTTCGAACTATTCACATGGTCATAGAAGACTAACTTTGGCTGAAAATTCATACACACTGAGCTTCCACATTGTCTCTGCACACCATAACCTCCAACAAAACCTCAAACACTTCTAATTTTGTATCCCTCCATACCACCTAAGAAAAACAACTCCTTAAGCCATTTTTGGTGGTTTTTCTTCTTGGTAACTCATAGCAAGTAAGAAAAAGCTTCAAAGGCAACATCTTTAGCATGAAAAAACACACTTTTTGGAAAAAAAAAGTTGTTAGAGTTCTTGTTGGTATTTTTTTCACTTATTTTCTTATTTTGCCATTTTTATGTGTTTCATCATGTTAATGACCCCTTTGATGCAACCATGATTATTTATAGACTTTGTGCATTCCCTTAATGTCTTGTTCATGAGCTTATGATTTTGTCATATTTTCAAGCTTGAAAACCATATATTTATTTTGCCTATGTCTATGCACATATCATAAAAACATTTTCCTTTATGCTCATATCATATTCCAGGCCTCCACATATATTTTAGCATGTTTTTGCACTTTTTTTGACTAAAAATCATGACTTTATGCTGTCATAAAACTTCAAATAAGCATCATGAAAACACTTTCCTTTATGATCATATTAGGCTTTATGTCTCCATCAACTCATTATAGTATGCTTATGCATCACTCATATGCTTTTTCTTTTTCATTTTTAACATGTTTCTCCAATAAAAAGAGTACCTTGTTGATGTTTTAGCATGTCCTTATCTTTGGTGCCTTGTTTGAGTGCCTTACATAACTAAAGATGCTTGTTTGATGTCTTGTTAGTTTTGCAAAATCTTTTTTTTTCAAAACAAAAACCCCAAGTCCATGTTACCTCCAATAAATGGAGATTAACATGGATTTAATGCTTATGTTAGTTAGTCCTCTAATCTTAGGGAAAAATCCAGTATTTCATGTCTGAATTCACGGTTGAATAAGGTTAAATATTCTAGTTTCCAAAATAAAATAACCATTTTACTTGTTTTAAAATGTTTGTACATTATCTTGAGTTTAATACCCTTGTTTGTGCCATGGTTAATGAGCTGTTTCATCATCCCAAAATACTCCAAGATTGTCTAAATGAGCTTATAAAGCCTATGTCACCCATTCCTTTTTGTCACAGATGTTTGGATTGCCAGGCTCAAGCTTAGTCCTAAAAACCTAAAAAAAAAAAAAAACCTCCTCTGATTTTGCCAGACAACAATGTAGTCATGATATGAAAAATTATTTTTAAACCCTAAAATATTTTTCATGAATTTTATAATGTTTTCTTTAAAAAAATCAAATTACCTTTCAATGTATCTCATTTGCCCTAGGATCATTCTAGATGAGAGAGTTATGATTTTCAAATTAAGGCTATTTGGAACTTCTAGAATCAGCGATTTGCATTTTGTTTGGGCATTTCTGTCTACTAGATTTTTTTGAAATTTTAAATTTTTTTTAAAGTTTCATGAAATTTTTTTTCTAGAAGGATATCATTTGTGATTTAATAATTCCATATGAGTTGGGAATGATTTTTCAAAGTTCACTACACCATTTCCCCTGCACATGCTGTCAGCGTCGCATTAAACCCAAATTCAAAAATTATTTCCACCCTAAAAGTAGTTTTTCAGGATTATTGAAATATTTTTACATTAATCCTTATCGAGTTATCTTTCTAATGATACTTTATTCAACCCCTAAAAGCTTTGAATTTGCCTAAAATAAAATTAAAAAAAGATAGGGTGCTGCTATCCCTTTTTTTTGGACTTAGGAAAAATTAGACTAATTTCTTTGAACAACTTTTTTCAAGGGATGTGAAGGCCTTGAAATGCATCTGATTGATTCTCCATGGAGTCTACTACCATAATGCAAGTCCCTTAGGCTCGAATCAAGGCCCAAAATTTTTTAATTAATTTGTTATTTATTTCAATTATTGGTTTTAATTCAAAATTTAATCTTTTTTATCAAAATGTTTCACTCTCTAAAATTGCTAAAATTTCCACTTTTGGGGTTACTCCAACCTCGTGCTCTAAGGGGATACTCTAACCTCATTTACAAACTTTAGTCAAATTTAAAAAATTACTAAATTTTCATCATTGGGGATACTCCAACCTCATTTTCCCAGGGGATAAACAAACGTCAATTTTCAGTAAAAAAAATTAGAATTTTCTCTCTCCCAGACTTTTTAAGGCCTTTTTAATCAAAACATTCTTTTTCTATACCTTAAATGATCATTGAGTCCAAATGCATTTTAAAGTTGTTATCTCAATTATTCCTCAATAATCGAAGACAATTACTAGATACATCCTGACTGTCCATCCTATTTATACTTTTATGTTATGCGATATTATTATATTCTTTTTCATCTTATTAACATGTTTCCTTTTTGTGATGTCCACTGTGCATTTATATTCTCGAATTGTTTTTGAAAATTTTGAGGCAATGTTTCATGTTAGTATCTCTCCAGTGCTTGACTTGGAATATCTAATTTTTCAAAATTATATCCGAAGATCATTTTCATAAAAAATCCTATGTTCCCCACATCTCTAAGGACATACGTGATTTAAACTTTTTTTCAAAATCCAAGTTTACAATTTTCACATAAAATCCATGCATTAAAAGGGGATTATATCAAAATGATGACAAGTCAAAATCAAAGAAACTGAAACCAATGTAAGACATGGTTAATGAGAATCTATTTCAAGCATCGTGGGGGTGTAATCCTTCCCCAAGCATAACCAACTCTCGAACCTAACCTACGAATCTCTAGACTTCGTAGACCATGAACTTGATGTTTCAAGTTTTGTAACTCGAAATATCATTTTCAATAAACATCTAATCATGCTTAGGCCAAAATGATTGGTATAGTGGCCATCCAATACCAATTAGAAAAGCAATTTGTTTGGCATTCCTTCCCTTCTCTATCATCTAATCATGCCTAATTTAAATCCTGATCAAAGGATAACCCAAAGGGAATTGCTAATTATTATTTTCAAATTGCATGCATCACCTTCTAAGCAAGTCATGCGACAGTTGTGCCAGATAAAGGCACCTTGTACACTACCTTTTCAAAATTAGGGTATAATTTCTAAATCCTTACATTTCAAGGTTAGCGCTGTATTTGGATTAGACCATGATAAAGGAAAAGAGAAGAATGGAAAAGAAAGAAAAGTTAAGAAATGGATACATTTACCTCTTGTTTGGATGGTTACAATTAATATAAGAAAAGAATTTTATCAACTATTGTTTGGTTTAGAAGTGAAAAAGAACTAAAATAATTTCTTATAATTTTTTTCAATTGTAACCTTTTTATAAAGTAACATACAATATTAAAATTATTTATAAAATAGGAACAGACTCAAGTAGGAAATATTTAGCTGACAGAATCGAGTAGGACTAAAAGAACTCTCTTGTATAATGGCCAAGTTCAATCATCAAAGATTAGAAGGTCATTGATAATTGTTCCTATGCTTTACTACTTATTCATAGTAAATAATAATAAATCGAGCTTTAGAATATGGATTTTAGAAGTCGCTGCAGAATTTTATGTTCTGATAGCCTATTAAAGGTCGTTTATAGCTCCTATTTCTCTCAGCGAATAATGATTTGGAACCCAATAATTAGCAACTCTAAATCTGTTTTTCATTAATATTCATGACTTATGTCTAATACACCTATATTAATTTAGGTGATGCATAATGATTTAGTTCATTTTGATTATGTTACTACCATTAATAATGCCATAATAAAAATTATATTAAACACAAACATTGTTCATAAAAACCATAATAAGCCATTAATAATAATTCATAATTAGAAAGTATGCTGACCAATAACATACCATATATGTGTCTAATGTAAGCTTTTTTTTATCAAAATAAAAAATAAATATGTTTATTACTAACCAAAATATTTTATTTCAACAGATTAAAATGCAATATCTTCAATGACGAGAGGAACCAAATACCAACCTTTAAACTCTCTCTTTGTTTTCTACAATGGACATCTAAGTATTGCTTTAACTTTTTCAAGATTATCAATAAAATAAAGGTAAGCAATAGTGATTAATTGAGAGTCAATTCTTATGTCCTTCAGAAGATTCTAATTCTAATTTTTTGAAATTTGATCAAATTGGGCATTTACCTTTTCCATAAATAACATTTTCCCATGGTAACTGCAATAGCAACCATTTTAAACTCATCTTTAATAGGTTCCACGTCTTATTTTCTAGATCCAATAATTTGTGTATTTGTTTTAGTTTTATGTTATAATTATGTTTAACTTGTTACACATTTACTTAGATTTTAACATGTAATAATTTTTATTATATAAATTTTGACACATTTATATATTAATATCATGTACCTATTATTTGTTATGTTATGTTGTGCTTTGTATCATATTTTAATTATTTTTCTCATTCATGTAATCCCAACATCGTTGGATCCTTTACTTATATTTTTTACGTTTAATTTTAAGATTATTTGAAAAAAAAATCAATTCTCCCCTTCGGACATTTTTCATTTACACTCAAATTAACAAATCAAATATTTTTAACATTTAGTGATCTTTGTCATACATATTATTTAGATTTTTACAACAATTATATTTATTTAATGATTGCTTATTGCTTTATCTGTGACTTTTCAACTTTCTTATCTATACCCATAGATTAAAAGAATCCCTCACGGGTTATTCGTGGACAGCTATCCCATTTTTTCTCAAGTTGGTTGGTAAAATATTACAAAATGGTATTTGCTTTAAAATATTTATAATTTATGGTGATTATAATAAATAATTATAATTAAGGATATAAAGAATTTTTTATTTTTGTAACTAGAGATGATAATGAATAGTAAAAAATTTGATCGTCGACATTATTCGATTTGTTTTTATAGATTCAAATATTATATATTTAAATATTATATTTATTATTCATAGTAGATTTGGAGCCTATTTTGATTTGAACCTTTGGATTACATTATCGCTTCTTGTATTGACAGCTCTCTACTTTTTTTCAACTTGATTGGAAAATTATAAAATGTCATTTGCTTAGAAATATTTATAATTTATACTGACCATAATAAATAATTATTAACAAAGATACAAAGAATTTTCTTTTACTTTTGTGACTAAGGATAATAATAAACTATAAAAAATTTGATAGCAGATATTATTCGATCTATTTTTTGCAGATTCAGATATATTTACTATTTCTAGTACATTTGGAGTTGATTTTGATATGAGCCCTTAGATATCCATTATGCAAATTTGCTTTGACTTTGTTTCGAATGGTGCGGGATATTCGGATCTATCGTATATTTAAATCCTCTTTATTTATATAGAAAACATATTCAAATATCCTACAATATTCGATATCCATTTACATATTTAGTTATTGCCAATTTTATATTTTTATTTTTAAAAAATAATTTAATAAATTTGGACATTTAGTAGATTTAGATTTTAACAAATATTATTTTTTAATTGAATACTAATTCATATAGTATTGTGAGCAAAAAATTTTGAAAGAAATACAAAATTATTAATAAACCAAAAATATTTATTATTTATTATCATTATCATAAAATAATTATTAATGTTTTATTTAATGAAGGGAGAAAAAATTTTAAAATAAGTACAAAATGAACTAGTAAATAAAAATATTTATTATCCACAATTATTACTATAAGTAATTATTAATAAGGATATAGAAAAAAATATGTGAAAAAAATATTTTGCAATTATTTTTTATCGTTTAGGAATAAAACTAAAAACTAGTTGCAGTAACTGGTCGGTTTGAACTCCTACAACAAAAGAAAGTGAAATTTAATTGGTAAAAAAATTGAATTAAATTGTATTTTTTATGAATTTGTCAATTGATTTTAAGAAAAATTATTTTATAATTTAAAAAAAAATTGATTTAGTAATATTCTTTTAATTCATGAAAAATGTAACTTGAAATATTTAATTTTTTATATTAAAAGATAGAATTATTTTAATTTATATTATTTCTTAAACATTTAAATAAATAATTATTATTTAATATAATTAAAATTATAAACAATTTATTTAATTAAAATTATAATTAAAAAAATTTAATTCCCCCGGTGAAGCGGGGGAACCATTCTAGTTTTATCTGTAAATAGGTTCTATGCAGTAAATGAATATTTTATTCTAATGATATTCCATTTTATTTTTAGTATTGTGCTAATTATATATAAAATTAGTTTATCATTCTTGCTTTTTGTTCAACTAGTATGTGATGACGAGAGTTGCACCTGAACAATTGATATATTCACGTACAATTTTATAAGTATCGTAACAAAATATATAAAAAAATAGTTGACACTAACTTAGAAAACTTATAACATTAGTGAAATAATCTAAAATCGCAAAAGAAAGATTAATTAAAAATATAAAATTATAAAAATTAATAAACTTCCAAAACATAAATATTATTTTATAATTTTAATATATTTACCTATCAACTTTTTTCTACGAAAAAAATGAATTGCTTCAAATTTCTTAATATTACAAGCTCATTGATAATGCAATTACTATATAAACTTATACAAAAAAAAAATCTATTTTATTAATAATCTAGTGTGTAACATATTGGATATTTAATAAGAAATTGCTAAATCAATATAAACAAAAATCATTTTTATCATAGTAATATATGCTAAAGAAAACTATTATGAGAACATAGAAACTCTCTATAAAACCATAAAAAATGCAAGAAAAATTAAAAAAAAAAAAAAAAACCTTTGTGAAGTAATGTTACCACAACTAGTACTTAAGTTAATTAAAAAAAACTTGTTGACTTATCAACCAAATAAAATAAATTTTTACTTATTCTAAAACTTTTTCATGGGTGAAGAGATTAAAATCAAAAGTTGTCATAATATATATATATATATATATATATATAATAATAATAAAAGAGGTGGCAAACAGGTAGGCTCGAATTAGACTGCCGTCAGATTCAAGTTATTTTGGGCTCCAATTCATTTCAGATTTAGATCATCTCAAATATTTTCAGAGTCAAGCTTTTTAGGGTTTGAGCTATCTTGGGCTTAAACCATCTTAGATATGATTTTGTTCAAGTTTGAATTATTTCGGATTTGGATCTATTCAAATTTGGGTGGACTTAGATGGATTCAAAAAAAAATTAGAATTTAGTAAACATTTTCCTAAATTTTTGTTGTAATTGTTAATTTTACTTTAGTGACAAAATTACAAAAATTAAAATTTTTAAAATAATAAATATTTATATAAATATAAAATTACGTAATAATTTTATTTATATATTGTATTTAATATTATCTATAAATTTTAGTATAATATCTTTTAAATTCAAATAAAAGCTAAATATATAAGCTCGATGTATATATATACACCGATAGTAAAAATAAAAAAATAATTTGTATATTTTGATACTTCTAATTATTTCACAATGATTATCTACTTATTTAAATTAGTTTATTAAATTATTATAATATTATTTATTTTTTTATGTAATAAGTAATTTAATCAATATATAACTTTCAATTTAATTGTACATTTATTATTATATGATCTTACTTTTTATTATAGAGATTTAAAATTAATAAAATTAGATATATCACACATATAATAGAGCATTTATTTCTGAATGAGCATATAAGTTTATCAGAAACTTGATGTTTTTTATTATTAGAAAAAATTAATTTAATATTTCATTTTTTATTAATGTTAAAGGATATATTGATGTTTCAGTTATCATAGTTGCTCTAGAGTTAGCATTTAATATGGGTATTAAGGTTATCAACAATTAAAAAAAATTATCTTGCACCTCATAATGCAAAAATATTTAAGAATCAAAAAAAATTTTTTGATTGATTTTAGGAATTGGAAAATATAATTTCTTTGGATGTTGTATTGTTTAATTTAATTATTTATTTTTTTAATCTTTAAATTTTGACTTACAAGAAAATATTTTTATTTTCAAGTAAATTTAATATTTTATTTATTTAAAACACTAAGAGAAATATGATTTAAAGTTAAATTTGTTAGTAATGTTTTAAGTATTCCATAAAATATCAAGTTCAGGTATATGTTTAAATTATAATATCACTCTTTATATATTCAATTATTATTTTATTAAAATTAAATTTTAAATGTGTAATAACTATAATGAAATATTGAACATGATTATTCTATAATAAATCAAATGTAAAATTAATATTACTATTTGTTATAATAAATAAATGCAAAAATATTTAAGAAATGAAAAACTTTATTTGTTTGTATAGGAATTGAAAAATATTTTATTCAAATATATTTTGTTTGGATGGTGTGTTTTAATTTAATTATTTAGTTTTTTAAATCTTATATTTTGATTTACAAGATAATATTTTTATGTTGAAGTAAATTTAATATTTTATTTATTTGAAGCACTAAGGGAAACACAGTTTAAAGTTAAATTTGCTAATGGTATTATTAGTATTACATAAAATATAAAGTTCAGTCATATGTTGAAATTATAATATTATTTTCGTATATGCGATTATTATTGTATTAACATTAAATTTTAAATGTAGAATAAGTATAATAAAATATTGTACATGATTAATCAAATGTTAAATTAATAATACTATTTTGTATTTTTTTAAGATTAATTGTTATAAATATAGTAATGATAGTAGATTCATATTTAATATGTTTCAAATGAATCTTATCTCATAACCTAATTTAGAGATTCACTATTAATTACTTTTATTGATAATACATTATTAATGTAATTGTGTAATAATTATAAATACTTTTTCATAAATTAAGTATTTTTATTTATGAAAAAATTTGATAATTTATTTATACTTTTATTATAAATAGAATTATATAATTGTAGTTCAGGTTTTTTCAATAATGCATTTAGGTTTTTATGGGTTTTGATCAGATCAATCTTGTTTCAGGTTTAAGTCCTAATGAATTTGAGCCTTTATGGGTTTCATTTTAGATTCAGGATTTTAGGGCTTGTGTTTTTTAGATTTTTGGTCTTTAACCTTTTAAGTCAACTCGATCAGATCAAAACCAATCTCGGATAGGCTTCGGTGTGCTTTTCGGGTTCAAGCTTGCTTTGCTAGCTTTTTGTAGTAATATAAGATTTAATTACTTGTAAATAATGTAGTCAATGTCATATTGGTACCGTTATGTCGGTCAGTATGTATTGATTTTGACGTAAAACAAAGCAATATCAATATTGTAACATTTTAAGTATAGTATCGGTTAGTACCTTTCTTACCACCTAATACCGATATGTATTGTAGACACCTAATTCTGTCTGAGCTCTTTCTAAGCAAGTTGTGCTCGATTTAGGACCCTCAGTGAAATGCACCCCTCTCTTTTCTTTAATTAATTTTTGACATCTCAAGCCCTAATTAAGAAGTTTGAAATGCTTAGAAAGTAAATTGAACAATTTAAAACCCTTAGAAATTCATTTAAAAAAAGATTACCAAATGTCGTGTCACTAAGTACTAGCGACACGGCACTAGGTGATAGAAAAGAAGGGGGTCTAGTGCTATAGTGCTAGCCATTAAAAAGAAACATATCAAGACTTGGCACTATAGTCAATTAGAAATCCTTGAGAGGCAAAAAAAAATGTTGTTTTCATGAAATTCACAAAGGTTTTGGCCTTTCTAAGACCTAGGAATGCAATTGTATCAATATAATTGTATACGGTACCAATACAATTACAAATGTATCGATATTATTGAAATACTGTCAAATTTTTTGGGTTTTTTGGTTCTAAGAAGTCATTGTATTAATAAAAAGCACTACATATATCAATATTGCATGGCATTTTCACCACAAACAAGCATTTTCACTTAAATTTTCTTACATTTCACCTTCCTAATGTCCTCGGATTACTTCATAACCATGCAAGAGATATTTTATCAACATTAAAACGTAAGCATGAGAACCACCCGTATAGCTCACACTATTAGAGCTTGAATGAACTTAAATAGGTAAAATTGAGGCTTTTATCATATTTGGGAACAAAATGGCATTAAATTTGATTATTTCCTTACTATTTTAAGCTTAGTTTAGTAGAAATTCAATGGGGCTACTATTTTGGTTTAGAGTTAAAAGCTCTTTCTTGCATAGAACCAAGATATGGCCATAATGGATAAGGGTTTCTTTTTAAGGGCATGTAGTTGAGATTGTCTACTTAGCTCAATTATAATCATGCCCTCATAAGAAGATTTTAGCCCTTTTGATTAGAACATATAGGGCTGAAAGGGATTGCTTGCAAGCAAACTTGGCTAAGTTGTCAAGACATGGATGAACTCACAAAGTGATAAAATGATAGCTAAGAGGAGCTTTTAAACAAGGACATTCATTAGAGAGGATCCTTTTAGTTTTCAGCTAAGAAAAACCAAAGAGCCAGAATATATATAAAAAAAAGAGAGAAAGAAGAAAGGATTGCTTCAAGTTTCTGACTAAGGTTGTTTTTTTCTCATCTTTAACTTTCATTTCACATCTTTTCTTCCCTTTGATGAGAGCTTGATGATCCTAAGCCATCCTTACGTGATGACTTGTGCCAAGGTATAAAAACCAAGTTTCCATCAAGAAAGTTATTTTCTAAATGTTTTATGCCAAGTTTCTTAGTTTTTATGTGATTATCATCAAGTTTGATGTAACTTTATTTTGGCTCTTCATGCTATTTATTTATTATTCTATGTATGATACATACATTTTATGTCATTTCCATGCCTCATTATCGTTATTCCTACAGTTATGCATTTTTCATGAAAATACTATGATTACAGCACCAACGCCATATATATTGGGTATCTATGTATGTTCATGTTAATAAGGTGTTTTGTTCTCAAAATCAAATATGACAACATTTTCATGTATTATGATAATGGTTTATATTACCATGCATTTTCCATGAAATGTTGTGTTCATAACAACAACTATATGTTTCATTATACATCAATGTATGTTTATGCTAAAAAAGTATTTTGTGAGTAGAATCATGAATGATGCATGCTTGCATGTTTGTTGGTGAAAAGTGATGCTTAGGGTTGCATTTAAGAGTGTTAGAAATATTTAAGGACAATTTTGCAATTTTCCATGATGTTTTCATGCATATTAGGGATAATTTTGCAACTTTCATGCATTTTAGGGTTATTTTAATCATTTTCCATGATTTATGGCCATTCATTAGATTTCTTGCATTTTAAAGTCATTTAGGTTATTTTTTTGTGATCTTAGGGACTTTTGTGCAATTTTCTAAAAGTTAGAGTCAATTAGGTCATTTTCCTCAATTTATGGCCATTAATTGAAAGTTGGAGTCAATTAGGTCATTTTCCATGATTCCAGAAGCTTTTATGTAATTTCACAAATCTTGTTGTCATTTGGGTCATTTTTTATGCAATTTTATGAATATTGGGGTCATTTTCCATGATCTGGGGATTATTATGCAATTTAATGCATTTTGGGGTCATTGAGATCATTTTCCGTTATCTAGGACTTTTATGCAATTTTATGTGTGAGGGTCGTTTAGGTCATTTTTCATGATCTAGGGATTCTCATGCAATTTTCTACATGTTAGGACATTTGAGTCATTTTCTATGACTTAGGAATTATTATACAAAGTTTCATGCAATTAAATCGTTTTCCATGATTTATGGATCATTTAGGTCCATGCATGTTAGGTCCATTTAGATTATTTTCCATAATAAAAGAATCACTTTGCAATTTCAAATTAAACATATCTATATATGTGGATTATAATATATTTTTTAAAACTCGAGGCAATATCCTTGAGTTAAAACCACTTCATCGATTATGTTAAACAAAGGAATACCCTCTTCAAATAAGTAAATCAAAATTTTCAATTTCTCACAAAAATAAAACTTTCGTGTTCCTTTAAGTTTTCTGGAGGGGTGTGAAAAATATATTGATTTTCAAAATATGTGGAAACCCGATTTACTTAGAATTAAAATAATAATAGTAGTTGTAAATAATTTTAAAGTAAAAGAATTATAGTTAAATACTAAAAAATTAAAATAGATTATAATCGATATTTAAGTTAACACATAGCTAATAGGTACCAATTTATGGGGTGTCATGGAGGGACACATCTCACTCCGCGTGTAACTGACTCCCAAACCCTTTTCATATAAATATTTACTTATTAAGTGGATTTTAGAGTTTGTTTTTGAGGGTTTCATGACCCTAAAAAGAGGAACTCTGGTCGATGACTAATCTCACCTAGCCAAAATAAATTGGTGTGACTCCAAGTCAATTGGTCGTTTCGCAATGGCCATTTAGGGTTTAGTTAAACGAGCAATTCAATTTGACAATTAAGTCTCCCTTGAATATGAGAAAATAAAAATAAAGAAATTTACCCATTCTAAGTCTGACGTGTCAGATTTGCGTTTAGTACATTATGACATGCATTGCTCCAAACCTATTGCTAAAAGACTTTAAATTTTTTTATGATTTTTAAAGTTTTCACTTATTTTTTTAAACCAATTTTTACAGCTTTTTTTCTTAATCTTTTTTATTTTTTTATAATTACATTTAAGAATAAAATATATTCATTAAATTAGACTATTGAACCTAATTAATAATGATTTACTATATATTTTCAAATATTTTTATATTTATTTTACGTATTTGATGTATAAAAATTTTGGATTTTAAATATTTATAATATCAAAAATTATTTTTTGCATATAAACCTATATGTGATGGATGCATATAAAATATAGATTTTATTAAGGAACTTGAAAGTAGGTTCTCTCTCTCTCTCTCTATATATATATATATATATATGAAAATATTTGAAAATTGTTAGTAAACTCAAAACATATTGGCGAAACATACATATCAGTATAATTAGTACCAAAACACAAATGATATATCTACTGGTACAGTATTGATCACTTTATTGTAAATTACACATAATTTAATGTTTAAAATCCTTATCTAAAATATTATAAAAATATTTTACAAAAGCTTTGATAAAGATATGTACATTTTCAATGGTAAATCTTATTAATATTTATAAATATAAAATATTAAATAAAATGGAATAAATGTTATTCCTATATATATAATTGAAATTAATAAATGTATATTAATCAAAATTTGTAGTAAAATATAAAAATAGATTAATATATTTTTCTTATTTTTAAGATTAATGAAAGATTAAAATTATAAGAAAAAGTAATCTGATAAGAAAATTTAGGTATTTTGGATTTATTATTAAATTAATCTATATTTAACAAAAGTTTTCATTGCAATCGGACTTCTCATCTATGCATTAACTTTGAAAAATGGATTAATAAAATTCATTTATTTTTAAGATTAATAAAAATAATGCAATGTAAACTTTAATTCATTTTAGTTTATTAGAAAATAAATCTATTTAATGAAAGTCTTTCAATATAATTAGATTTTTTTTATAAACTAGATAAATATTAGTAATAATTAACATTTAGAATGACAAAACAAAAGTGTCGTGAACAATCATACTCATTTTCATTGGATCAAAAGATTCACTATATTCATGCTTATATATATATATATTATATATATATAAGATGAATGTTCCTTTATTTTATGTTTTATTGAATGTTCCTTTATTTTAACTTTTATGCCAATAAAAGCTTGACTAGGTTTTTTAGAAAAGAAACATTAAGATATTAAGAAGTTAGTATATATTTACACGAATATAAATATAGTTGATTGAGTTAGTGTCACAAGTGAATTGACATTAAAATTAAAAATTTTACTTAAAAATATAAACAAAATTATCACATGAAAATAAAAGAAAGGTATCTGTATCTTTTAAATTTTTATTAAAAATCACTGCTAACGTAACTTTTTTTCTTATAAAACACTTTCTTTTTCCTACAATACCCGCATAACAGATGATCAAATTCTAGTATTAAATGTATATTGTGGTGTACAAAGGCAGGGTTAGCCAGAGCTTTGGGGAGGGGAACCATTGTATTAAATCGCGGTCGCACGTTGAGGACGTTGTGTTGCAAACGCTACGTCATGCATAATGGTTGTTTCCTATGCAAACAATATATTTATATGTTTGCTATCATATTTTATTATTTTTAATATTTATAATAATTTTTATGATTTTTATTTAATTTATAAAATAAAAAATTTTAGTTTTATAAATAAAATTTTCTTAAACTGTAATATGGATAATAATATCATTAAAATAGTTAAATTTAATGATACAAATAAACTCCTGTACAATAACAATTATAAGTTCAATAAGCAACATTCAAATAATTCTATAATTACAAATAAAAAGATAATTAAAGATGAGTTTTTTTTTTTTAAAGAAAAACACACACAAAAATATAAAATCTCCATCTTATAATTTGGGCAATGCTACTTCAGCCACCACCATATATAACCAACTTATAAAATCTCCACAGGTGTTGAGGTAAAGAAACAGAGGCGTTGAAAATAGATTCAAATTTCAATATGGTTGCGTTGCCTATTAAGTCTCAATCGTGGTGCAACATAATGATTTTGGCTACAACAATCATGATTCGATTTCTCTTACGCATAATGTCTAAATTTCGGTTCATTAACCAAAATTTTCCATTAAGGCGCTGCTCATAAATTACGTGTTAGACATATTTTAATATTGTGGGACAAACATATAAATAAAGAGAGCTAATTTTTTTTAAAAATTAATATTTTGAGCATAACCAATAATCAAAAGATAAATATTATATTCATTTGATGGGTTATTAAAAAATAAATTTAAAATGCATTAAAAAATATTAAATTTTTTTTGGAGGACAGGACTATTAATTATATTTGTTTATAAATTTTAAAGCATAAAAATAAATTATAAACAAAAATAAAAAAACTAAATAAATATAACTTTTATTTTGAAAGTTAATTTAATTATATTTAATAAATAAATACACATCAACATATATGTTAAAGATATATCTAAAATTTTGGGGTTTGGTCTCACAACACAACGCCCTCCTCCACCCCCCAGGTAGTGTGTCTAGACATATATTTGTGTTTATACTTTATTATCTCTATATTTTTTAGAAAATAAAAAAATAATCATGCAAATCATGAGAAAAAAATAGCATAGGGTAAAAGAAGCATTAATAAATATAAATATATTAAATCGTCCGGATCTTAAGTGTTTGTACAAACTAATTAATATTAGTATACTTAAGTAACGCACGTGAAAAATATGATGTAAATGGTTGCTATATAATATCATAATGGCAAATATGACGTAACATGGTTGCTATATGATAATTATTTTAAAAAAAGAAAACAAAAAATATGAGAGAGACGAGAAAAAGTGCACGTGAAGCACAAGTGCAAATAACATAATATCTACCGCAGTTTCACGTGCAAGATGGTCCAAACGCCAGGTCCACGCGCTTCTTTTGGATTTGGAGTCGATGAAAGTGACTCTAGCACTTACCGGTCACTAATCACTACCCACCAAATACAATTATCAACGGAACCCGTTGCCACTAATTTTGAACTGGGTTTTGTCCGAACTCATACAATTGAAGTAAAAACTGCAAATATTATTCTTAACAGGTACATACTTATCATTTAAATCCAATTCGTCAAATCATCATTATAAGTAGACCTCGTCAATTCTAACTCAAAGATAAAAAATTTAATCAATTCATTCGAATTTAAACTCAATTTAACTTGATTTAATAAAAAAATCAATAGTCAAAAATTAACTAACCCGAATTTGAAAATAGCGAAAATCTAAAATGCCCCGACCTGAAGTTAAATGAGCGAAACTCGAATTGACCCGAATGATTAACTTTAAACAACTTGAACCCAAAATGACCAAAGCCCATAAACTTGGGCATTAACCTAATCGGTCTAAAACCAATTAACCTAAGTGTTAAACCCAATTGACCCAAACTCGAAATGACTTGAATTTAAAATGAGCCAAACCCAACAAACTTGAGTATTAAACTCGATTGACCCGAACCTAAATGACCCAAAACCAAAATAATATGAACTCAAAATAACCTAAACCTGAAATGACTTGAAATCAAAATGGCCCAAAACCAAAATAACCAAATGACCCAAAAATTTAAAAACCTAAAATGACCCAACCTAACCCAAACCAACCTGAGCGGCTGATTTGACAAGTCCAATTATAATCCATCCATATTTGCTTGTTTTTTCTGGCAATGTTAATCAACTATATAAATGTTATTGTGAGAACAAAAAAGGACTAAGCAATTAGTATTTAAAAGGGAAAATCTCATTTGTACAGTGTTAGGGCAATTAATATACCACTAAAATGCAAAAGTAAAATAATTAGGCAATAATCTTTAAGGAAAATGGAAATGACTTTGTTTTGAAAATGAAAATGACTCAATTGTTGTGTTTATTGCCATTAGAAATTACTAACAATGAACCAAATTTGAATTGATGGCATTGCTATGGAAATCATACAATGGGAAGCCTTTCTGAGAATAGGGCTTATTAGAAATGATCTCACCTTTTACCACCTATCCACGATTTTTCAAACCACACAGTACTTGCAAAGGGTTTTATAATGCATCCCTTCACACTTGGAGAGAGTTAACATATAGTTAATGCCATGAAAGATTTCCTTGTTTTCAATCAACCATCAACTTATAATCTCATTTTAGGAGACTACTGATGATGAAGACCAAAATCGTAATAGCTTTCTACTATTTGATGATAAAATTCCCAACTCCCATAAGAATCGGATACCTTAAGTGTAACTAGATTATGGTTAGACAACGTCATTTGCTATCTATCCACTTAGCTAGAATTAGCAAACTTGGTTATTAACATTGACATTAATAACGAAACTGACACTGATGTTTTGACTCCTAAAACATAATAGCAAATATCAATATCCCCTCTTAAAGGGATCCATATCTCAATAAGTCCAGTCTCATGAATATATCGTATTTCAAAAATTGATAAAATAACATATGATAAATGGAAAAACCATAAATATAGAAATAATCGAACTTCCTTCGAATCTTTGGGGAAGGATTTCCATGTAGTAAACATTCAAAATTTTTTACCAAAATCAAAACACCCTTTTGTTTAGGGATTATTGACTCTCAAATCTAGTAATCTAGAGTAATCCAAAGTCCAAAGAATGTTTAGAGATATACAAATAAGCTCATTAAGAGGATTCTTGAAATCCAGAATAGCACATGTGTCCTATCTCTAATGATGATCTACACATATGATTGTTGAAACCTTCTCTAGGCCTTGTAGTTCCCTAATGCTAGCTAGAAAACTAATTAGGCCTTAACCCAAAAGTAGAATCGAAGAACCTTTTCCTTCACATAATCCAAGAACAATACTAGCAAGGTGATAGAGCAAAACAAAAGGAAAAAGGATCTTGTAGGGATATAGAGGTTGGTGCAAACTTGGCTAATTTCTCAACCCTGGGTAAGGGCTATTCTCTTAATGCTGCAAAACTATTTTTCCACTTTCATTTGGATCAAGAATAATTCTAGATCTCTCTAAAAGTCAAAGTTGTAAAAAGAAAGCTAAGTGTTACATTAAGGTGTGTAGGGATCTTAGGATTTACTTGCCTAGGATTTTCTAATAGGCACACTTAGCCAAAAGGCCTTAATAATGTATTTAATTACATGTAGGGCCCAGTTAGTCACCCTTATGGATGGCATCACTTTAGTGGTAACTTGAATCCTAGTTAAAACACTTTTAACCATTTTATTCAAGATTAAGTCCAGTTAGTAACTAATTAATATCTTAGCCCAATACTACACTAATTGGGCTTTAATCCATGTGGTTTGCTTTATAGCAAGTCTAAATAGGTGTAGTTCAAAATTAGGCGCACTTAAGTTAATAATTGGGCTTTTAGCCCAACCTTATTAACATGTAAAAATATTTAATTCTCAATTAAATTTCTAACCCAAGTAAAATAATTTTGCCTCATGTAAATAATATTACATAATTATCAAATAATTGTTTAATTAGCTAGAAATAATTATATGGCCAAAATCAAGGCATTTTTATTGCCAATTAGACATTTTCTTGATAAGATTTTCTTACTTTTTTGTTGTATTAAGTCATTTCTAGTAAATTTCATAAATCTAATATATGTCTTAAATAATTCTTAAGTGAAGTAGTTTAATTAAGTCCTACAATTCATCTATTTTTTATTTAATTAAGGCCAACTTAGTTAAATCCTAGATTTAACCCAACAATGCCATCTTATTGCATGTGACCCATCATGTTCGCAACATGTTGGCAATGAACATTGTCGCTACATGCCCCTGACATAACACCCAAATTGCTGGGATAGCAATGTGTGTGACTTAAAAAGAATTACCTTTAGGATATGCCCTGATCGAGATTTGGATTAGGCATGATAAGGAGAAAGTAGAAGGAAAGACCATCAAATGAATGGCTTGTCCAACTGGTCTTGAATACCCTCCATGAAGTGGCCAAAGACTTAGAGTTACCACCAATCATTTAGGCTAGATATGATCGTATGCCTATTGAAAATGATATTCCGAGTTACAAAACTTAAAATATCAATTTTAGGGTCTACGAGGTCTAGATATTAATTGATTATGTTTGGCAATCGGTTAGAGGCAAGGATTAATGCCTTAAGATGCCCGAAATCGATACCTATTAGCCATGTCTTACATCACTTTTTGTTTCCTTAGTTTTGACTTGTCATTATTTTGATATAATCCCCTTTTAATCCATGATTTTGTATAAAAATTGTAAACCCAAGTTTTAAGGAAAATTTTGAATCATTTGCACCCTAGAGACTTGGGGACCATAAGAATTTTTTTGATGAATATAATCTTTGAATGTAATTTTGAAATCAGATATTCCATGCTAAGCACTGGAGAGATATCGACACAGAACATTGCCTTATAATTTTCAAAAAATGATTTGAAAATATGAAAACAAAATGGGCATCACCAAGGGAAACATGTTAGTAATATGAAAATGAATATAATAAATATTACATAGAAATAAACACACAAAAGCATAAGAAAAGAATGACAGTCGGGATATATCTCATAATTGTCTTCAATTATTGAGGATAATCAGAATGATAATTTTGAGACTATTTGAACTTGGTAGTTGCTTGAAGTATGGAAAAGAAAGTCTTGATTAAAAGACCCAGGGAAATTCTAGAAAGAGAAAATTTAGATTTTGAGTGAAGTTTAAAAAGCGAGGTTGGAGTATCCCTTCAGAAGATAGGGTTAGAGTATTCTTTAATAGTGAAAATTTTAGTTATTTTTTTAAAATTTGAATGAAGTTTGTAAAAGTAGGTTTAAAATACCCTATCAGAGAATGAGGTTAAAGTATCCCCAAAGATGAAAATTTTGATGTTTTTTTAAAGACAAAAAGGGATATTCTTTAATGAAAATAGGTATTTTAAAATTAAAACTGGTAATTTGAGTCAAAGAAAAAATTAATTTTTTTGTCTGGCCTTGATCTAGGCTTCATAAGACTCGTTTTATGACATTCTACTCCATGGGGAATTAGTCGGATGCATTTTGAGGCATTTGAAAATCTCAAAAAAGTAGTTTAGGAAATTAGTTTAGTTATTAAGTCAAAAATAGGGGAAAGCATTACACTGTCACCTTTCTTGAATTTGTTTCGGGTTCATCCAAAGGCTTCAAGAGCTAAAACAGGTACCTTTAAAAAGGTAACTTGACAAGGATTAACATAAAAATATCCCAAAAATCCTAAAAAAATACTTTCTAGATGTAATTAATTTTTGATGTTGGGTTTGCTTTAGCATTGGTAGCATGTGCAGGGGAAAAGGTGCAACAAAACTTTGAAAAATCACCCTGTCCTTGTTTAGAATTGTTAAATTGAACATGATACCTAGCCACAAAAGGAATTTTATCAACTTTTTGAAAAAAAGATTTTAAAAATCCAAAAAAATCATCTAGTGGTTCAAAATGCCCCATATGTAATGTAAATCATTGATTCTAAGGGTTTTAGGTGGCAAAGGTTCGAAAAATTATAACTCCCTTAACTAGAATGATTTAAGGGTAAACAAGATATTGTTAGAAAGTTAATTTGATGCGCTTTAAGGGAAAATATCATAAAATCTTGAAAAAAGATTTAGGGCTCAAAAATGATTTTTAAAGTTATGACTATAGTGCTGGCAAAGCAAAATAAAGGAGTTTTTTTTGTTTTCAAGTTTTCTAGGACTAGGCTTGGACATCCGAATGTCCATAACAAAAAGGTCAATGAAAATCCCTTCCGAAGCTCATTTGCATAATCGTAGAGTAATTTGGGATAATGGAATAGCCTATTAACCAAAGTCACTTGTAAAGGTATTAGACCTTAACATCAAGGAATAACCACTTTAAAACAACTAAAAAGACTATTCTATTTTGAAAACCAGAATATTTAACCTCACTTGACCATGAAACTAAATATGTAAAGCTTGATGTTACTCCAAAATTGGAAAAACAATTAGTGAAATCATTAAATAAAAGTTAATCACTATTTATCGAATGTAACGTAGGCTTAACTTAAGGTGTTTTTTGAACATTAGATTTTTGCAGTAAACAAGCAAACTTCTTGACCAACATGCTATAAAATAAATGTGAGTTACATGAAAATGAACATGGATAGCATACTTAGATAAACAAAAATGATATTTTGACATGAAAACAATAGAAAAAATGAGAAAATGACTAACAAGATGCATGGAAATGCTAGCTTCATAAATGACATCAACAATCATGCCATGTAAGATGATATGAACATGTTCAAGCAAAGGAAAACTTGATGGAATTTTCACACAACATTTAAAACATGATTTTGAGCCAAACCAAGCAAGTACGTATAGTAGAAAATGCTAAAAGGAGTCCATATGGCATAAAAAATCCTAAGCTTACCATAAATAATGCCACAAGATGCATTAAGCTTCTTAGAAAAAGGTCATGGTCACATGGATTTTTGCTCACTAAGAATGATATAAATGTGAAAGGAAAATAAATAAATGGAGGAGTAGGAAATATGCTTAAAAGCTTGGAAACCTTGCTTGAGATGCTGAGCAGAAAAGTATTTAGACTTATAGCTCATTTGTTTCCCTTCCTTTGCTATTAATTAGTAGGAAAGGAATGAAAATAAAGAGCTTAAGGGCTATAATATCAATGGAAAGATGATTAGAGAGTGTAAATAAAGGAAAGGAAGGGTTTTTAAAGGTTTTTTATGGTGGTTTAAAGGAGCTACGAAAATGAAGATGATTTTTGGTTTTGTGGTGGTTGAAGGTTGTTTTTCTTTTTTGGAGAGTGTAGAATGCCTATTAATGAGCTAAAGTTGCCTTTTTTATATAGAAATGCTTAACCAAAGTTTTAAGAGCTAAAAAATAAGGGTATTATAAGGTTTTCCCCATGTACCACATAAAAGCCTTGGGTACATGCTCAGTTGGTTGAGTTTTCATTGATTCTAGTAGCCAACATGGTGGAGCAAAGAGGTTGAGGGAGTTTGCAAATGGAAAAAAAGTAAGCATGCCTCATGAAAATATCCCAACAATAAGTCCAATGTTAAGTCGTGGTATAAATTTTGATGATTTTTTGTGCTAAAAACATGGCTAAACCAAATTTTTGAATCAATGGTGCAAGGGCTAAAAAATGACACGAACTAGGCAAAAATGCTTGCCTGTATCCATACATAGAGCAAATTTTGCCTTCCAATCTCAAGACCAAGTGCTATATATCGATACAAAAAACAAATTTTACCTTCAAGTCTCGAGACTTCATGGCGAGTATCATTACCACAATAGCTATATTGACACTCTTACTTGTTTATTGATACAATTTGGCCAAACATACCAATTTTAGTAATGACATAAACATGTATTGATACAAACACCTTTGGTATCAATACACCACCTTAAATATTGATACTATGCCTTTTTGTATCAATACAAATAGCAAGATTTTGAAAATTTGATGACGTGGAACCTTGTATTAATACCAAGCGGCCATGTATCAAGATTTGCATCCAAAAATGTAGATTTTTCATAACTTTGACTTTTTGAACACCTCACCAAGAATGATGGGAAATAATCTTGCTTTTTCAAAAGACTTTAATAATGCCTTGAATGACAAAACAAGATGATGTAGTGATACATTAATGAATAACATCTTTTTACATTCTTTAACATGGTTTCGAGGCATTTCAAACCTTCCCTAAAAAATTTTTTTGCTTGACACCACGTCACCTATAGTGCCTTGGTAACATAGCACTAAATAGTTATCTCATTTTTTTATTATTTTATTCCATTACCTTCCATTTAAGTCCCAAGATCTCAAAAATTGGACCGAGAAGTGAAATTGCTGCATTTAATCTAAAAGTCTCTAATTAGGCATGGTTTGTTTAAAAAGTGCTCAAAAAAATAGAAGTACCTACAGGTACCCTTTTTTGGCCATTGCAAAGTATCGAAAACATGGTACAGACAAATAGACACAATTTATTCAGGTGGAATAATGCCTCTTAAGTGCTTTGAAAAAAATGAGATCCAGTTAGTGTTTCACAGTGATGGGTATGATCTCTTAGTGAAAATTTCGATAAAAGTCTAAGCAAATTTTTTTAAGGTTTAACCTCTCTATTAGGCTTTTGGATTTTCTAAGGTAACCCCCTACGCATGTGCCAACTGATATGGACTTTGACTCGATAAGTGCCTAATTTTTTGTAAATAGGCTCATCAGTGCTCACTCTTTGTGGATAGACTCTATCGGTGCTCAGCTCTTTCTAGATAAACTCTATCGGTGCTTAGCTCTTTGTAGATAGACTCAATTGGTGCCTAGCTTTTGGTGGACAGACTTAATTGGTGCCCAACTCTTTATGGACAAACTTAATTGGTGCCCAGCTCTTTATGGACAGACTCAATTGGTGCTCGACTTTTTATGGATGTACTTAACTCTTTATAGATATACTCGATTGATGCCTAGCTCTTTGTGGACAAACTCGATAGGTGCATAACTTTTTATTTATAAACAGATAAACCCAATTGGTACTCAGCTCTTTGTGGGCAGACTCTATTGGTGCCTAGCTCTTTATAGACATACTTAATTAGTGCCTAGTTTTTGTAGACAAAACCAACTAATGCCCAGCTCTTTGTCGAAAGAGGTTGGTAGGTATCCAAAGCTCTGTGAACTAAGGTAGATAATCATCCAGCTCTTTATGAACTAAGGTTTGTAGACATCTAGTTTTTATAGACTAAAGTAATAAGCATCTAGCCTTTTTTGCCTGAGATAGTTTAAGTTTAGGATACTCTACCCTGATAGTTTTCTAATTTACGAGCTCACAAGGTCATGAATTCTTACTTGAAGCCTTTCATGGTTTTTTAGAAGTGAAAATATGTACTTGGGATTCTTTGCTAATTCGACTATTGCGGTGAAAAGTTTGCAATAGAAAAAATGTTAATTGTTATATGAATGGCACATAACGATGCAAATACATGCTTGGAGGATGCAAATGTGATGATTTAAAAGCCTATTTTGGTAGTTGGTTATGGTGTTTTATGTCATTTGCTCATCCAAGAATTCAATCAGGCATCCTCTTGTCTTGGGGTTAGTTAATCTTGTTTTTGATGTCCAAAGGCTCTAAATGTTCAAAGTTGTTTTGGGAAGGCATGGACAGCCTATACTTGTGAAGTTAGGTTCTTATGTTAGATTAGTTTATGTTTAGGATTCTTTTGCTAATTGGGTTTGCTCATAAATTCAATAGGCTAGTTTGAAGTTTAACTGAAGGGATTACTGCTGATAATCTGGGTTGACTAACCTAAATTTTAAGGCACTATGTCAGAATCGGATTTTTACTTCCCACCTTTTGGCTAAGGCTTATTGAGGAAAAGGTTTTGAACATGTTTTCAAAATAGAGAGGTCTCAAAGTAAGACGGGCCGTGGTTTCAAGGTTCATTCTTGACTTTTAAATATGAAACAAAGTTCCTATAAATTTTTCATCTTCTTCAAAGTAATATTAAGAAACTTTATTATATGTTTTGTCTATATATTAAGCATTATCAATTAAATGATAAACATGATGGAACTTGGAATGCAAGCATTATAAAAAAAATTAAAAGAGAAATAAGTAATTGTATTTAATTAAAATGAAGAAAAATACTATTCATGAAAAATTCAAAGATATACAAAATAGTTAGGAATGGATTTTTAGGCAGCTGATGCCCTTAATGCTAATGACATAAATCTTCCTCTAAGTGCTTTTAGAGATTTTTCCTAACCAGTTAATCCCTTTAGTGTTGACTAATTTTTTAAAAAATAGTTAAGAATAGATTGCCTTATGAAGTGATGGTTGCCCTAGGCCTAGGTAGAAATTAACTTTTCTCTATAAGTTCGAATGGAAATAGGGTTTAGTAGGTGGACCAAGTTATATGTTTTGATCATCATATGGTAGATAGGTCAAGTATGTCCTAGCCTAAGCTAGTAATAGTCTGGATTTGATGAAGGTAAGCTTAGTCACTTAAGCCGCCCTTTTAGGTTTTCAACATAAGCAGTTTGATTTACTTGGATGCCCTTTCTAGTTTTCATCAAGTTTTTTTTGGTTATGTGTAGTATTTCTTGATAGAATTATAGTTGGCAAGATTAGGCAAGTTGCCACCATCCATCTAGGTTGAGATCAAGGCTTCTTCAAAAACTACGTATTTCTCCGAGCGTCTTTATAGATTACGAGAATTTGTTTGAGCACTGGGTCACTTTCTCAAAATTAACGAGGACAAACCTTCTTGTTATAGGCTCTCATCATACTCTTTTGGTACATTTGCTTGTGATAACTTTTACTCTTTTCTTATTAAGTTGCTTGTATCATTTTTGATCCATTATGCTTCTTCAAGTTATGATTTCTATCAAGACCTTGAGTAAGGGGATCTTGACCTCAATAGGTAGAACAACCTTTATGACATATACTAAGAAAAAGGGGTAGCACCCGTAGAAGTTCGAACCATTGTGCAAGAGGCATGTCGTGGAAAAGATAGCTTCTCATGCTAGTCTTTTTATGTTTTAGCCATCTTTTTGACTACCTTTTTAATGTTCTTATTGGTTGGTTCGACTGTTCTATTTATTTTCGAGCAATATGGCATTGAGTTATGATGCTAAATTTTGAATTGCTTGCAAACTGCTTGCATCTATAATGATCTATTTGGGAAGCCTATATCGATGGATAATGTCTCGCTTTGCAAATTTGCATACAACTGATTTAGTTACATTAGTGTATAAGGTCATTTTTACCTTTTTGGTAAAATAATCAATGGTAACTAGGATGAAATGGTGCTCGTTAGAGGCCTTATAGGTCCAAGAATATGCATGCTCCACATAGAAAAAAGCCATAGAGCTGTCAAGACATGTAGAGGTGATAGTAGGACATGAATTGTTTCCATGTAGATTTGGCACTTGTGGCACCATCAGGCATAGTCAATGCAATCCTTCTAAAAGGTGAACTAATAATAGCCTGATTGTATGACTTGCTTCAGTATTCAGTTGCCATTAGCATGCGTACCACAGATTTTCTTTAAGTTTTTATTGGCTTTAAGAGCACCCATACACTAGAGTAACACTTAATCCTAGCCTTTTTTGTATAAAATCCCACTGCTTAGAAGAAAGCTTTTAGCCATTCTTTAGATGGTTTTCTTGTCATTTTCGGTAGCATATTCGGGGTACTATTGGTTTGTGACATATCGAAAAATATCATGGTACCACAGTAATCCATCATTTTCCTCCTCTATACCATGATAATAGGCTAGGGTTTCTTGGATATTTATCTGAATAGGTGTGTGGCCAAGTATGCTAAAGTATCAGGCATTTGGTTTTCTTTTCGAGGTAAATGTTAGAAGCTGATTTCATTAAAGTCCAGTCTTAATTTAGAGATTACTTTTCCATATTGAATTAACTTAGAATCTTGGGTTTTTGATTCTTTTTAAAGCTGATAGATTACTAGGGCTAAATCCTCAAACACTTATGGAACCCTAATACCCTTTTCGATGAAGGCTCAGAGTCCTATAGGCAAGCTTCATATGTGCTATGTTGTTCGTACAATTAAAGTTTAATCTGGCCATGAAGGGGTAGTAGTTTTCATTAAAATAGATTAGATTTGCCCAATTCCATGGCCTAATGCATTTAAGGCTCCGTAAAAGTGCATTTTATAATATTAGCTGTAGTCTAGAGTATCTTCTGCCTTAAATATGCATATTAA
This sequence comes from Adansonia rubrostipa, assembly GCA_038381775.1. Classification (NCBI taxonomy): domain Eukaryota; kingdom Viridiplantae; phylum Streptophyta; class Magnoliopsida; order Malvales; family Malvaceae; genus Adansonia; species Adansonia rubrostipa. Next base: position 29,004 of record JBBYHM010346645.1, read on the forward strand.
ATCTTTATTCAAAAACTTAAAATCCAAAAGCTTATAGTCATTCATCACTTGGCTTGCTGGAAATCAATTATTACATTACCCTTAATGGCTTTCTAAGTCACGTACGTAATCTTATACTTAGACAGCAAGACTTGCCATTTGGCTAACCTTATTGACAAGGTAGAGGCCTTACATAGTTATCTGATAGGGTTGAGTTTAGCAATTAGCCATATAGTGTGGTATAACATGTATTGCCTTAACCTTTGAGCTGTCCAAGCTAAAGCACAACATAGTTTCTCAATTGTTGGGTAATTGTTTCCACTCTGTGAACTTTTTGCTTTGCTAGTGGATAACTTGCTCTTTCTTACCTGACTCATTATGTTGACCCAATAAATAGTCCATGACTTGTCAAAAACAAATAGATATAGGATTAGAGGCCTCACAATCGGTGGTACAAATACTTGTGGGTGCGACATGTGTCAACACTTAATTTTGTCCGAGCCCTTTTCCCTGACAAACTCGAAATATTTGAGACAAAGAACTTAATGCCCACTTGGTAAAGGTAGACTTCTTTCAAGTGAAATGAACATTTTAAAACCATTTTAGACTTGCTTAAATGGTCACACATGAACGTGATAGATAAATGCAATTTTGAGGGTCTTAGGGAATAATTCTTGAAAAAACGAATAACAAGGTCAAGAAAGTAGTTTTTAACTTTATCCTTTTGAAATTCTAAAATTCATTTTTGCAAATGACATCATGGTCAAATTTCCCATTTTTAGGAAATTTTTTAGATTTTTTCATACAAAATTGATAGTTGACTATCGTATATTTTTACTAACACTTGTGTAGTATTTATGCCAAAACTTGCTCCAAAAAATCTAAAATGGTCAAGAAAAAAAATCTATGTTGGCATTTTATGCCATGAGGTGTCAAATTGTTATATTTATTTATTAATTTTGAATTTTTTACAATACAACGAATATCTACCTTCGAGTTTCAAGTTTTCATTTTTATTAATTAATATTTTAAATAATTTGTAGAAATTGGTTTAGTTTTATAAATTTAAATGTATTTTTGGAATTTCTTAGTTCCAAGATATGAATTTTCTTTTATTTGTAAAATTTTTGATGGAATTTTTCCTAGTTTTAAATTTTAAAATCCTTTAAATACTTCCATAAAATTACCATAAAATTAGTTTTTTAAAATTCTAATCCATTCTATGGATTTTTCAATTTCTTTTCAAATATAATTTTTCTTCTAAGGTTTTTTGTTAAAGTTTTATGAGTTTGAAATTTTTAATTGCTCTTTTGTCACCCCTTAAATTTCTCAAAAGTTTCTTTTAATATTCAACACTTGGAATTTTTATCAAAAAAAATTTCTTAGTATTTTTGGGCCAAATTCGTTTAATGGACGTAAAGCTTTCAAATTTTGCAAATAGGTCTAATAAGCCTATCTCATTCTCTAAAAATGCAGCATGCCTAATTTTGTTTATTTCCATCATGCCCATTAACTTTCCAACAAGGTCCAATTAGGCCCATTTTAATTTTTTTAAAAAGTCTTAGTATTTTTTTCACAAGTCTTAGTATTTTTTTCCTCTACAAAATTTTTATTAATTCTTTTAGATCTAAAATTTTGTACGCAATTTAGTTAGGTCTTTTACGAGATTAAATTTGTAATTAAATTTGCTAATTTATGACTTCTAATTTCTTACAATTTAGTCAGGTTCAAAATTTTTCAATCATTTTCTTAAATTTATTCTGACATTTTCATAAATTTATACATATTTATTTTAATTTTAAAATATGATAATTTGGTTATATTAGAGTTAATTTAATCAAGATTCAATTTTATCATTAAGTTAAATATTATCCAAATTAGAATTTTTTTTGGCAAAGCTTCTAGATGACGATGTCATGGATGAGAAGTATACAAAATGACAAAAACCATTTATTAAAATTTTATAAAAAAAAATCTAGAAAAATTAAAAATTATCAAAAAAAATATAATAAATAATAAATAAAAGGAAAAAAAGAAGGGCTATTTGGCCATCCCATCTTGGTCGAACCTTTCCCTTATAAAAAAAGGCGAGGACATTTCAAATGGGGCTTTAGCATTCCATAGCAAAACACCCAAAAAAATTAAAATTTCTTAGGTTTCCAAGCTTCTTAACGTAATTTCTCTTGTAAAAGTTTTAATTTTTGTTCATCTCATGCTTGATTCCTCCTTTTAGGGAGCTTTGTGAATACTTGAGCTCATGGATTTTAATCCATGTTGAAAGGCCCGATATTAAAGCCATGATCAAAATTTCTTGATTTTGTTGTTTTACTTAATTTTTATTAGCAATAAGTTAATTTTCATCAAGATAATTTGTGTTTCTTGATAGAAATAATATTATTTTCATGTATATATTGTTATATTATCTTTCTTAACATTTTCATGTTGATTTATGTTGATATGTTCATTATTTATCATGATTTTATGCACGTTTAAGCTTGATAAAAATTATAACACATATTTATATTGATATTTATGTATTTAGTTGATATGTTTCATGCCCAAAAATGATTATAGCCCTTGGATAATTTTTCATGCTTGATTTTATAGTATTTTGAATATTTTGTCATCTTTGAAACTTGTAAGGGCCTAACAATAATTTTTCCAAAATTGTTAAGGCCTTCACATGGGTATAATCGAGTTGGTTGAACCTTGTATGAATGATTTGGTGATGTTGTTGATTTTTTTAAAGCTATTTAGTAATTATAGAAAACTTAAAGACTAAATTGTAAAAATTAAAAATTTTTTTAAGGCCACCCATGCTTGGCAGAATGCTTTTTGTACTTTTAGTATGATTTTCATGATTTTTGTGATGTGTTTGATGCTTAATTTTAAGTTTAAATCATATAGGGACTAAATTGCAAAACTTACAAAAATCTTTTCTAAGGCCATATAGCTTGGCCAAATCACTTATAGACCTTTAAGGGTTTTTTCCATGCATTTCAATATGTTTAAATACATTTTTGGCCTTTGTCATGTTTTAATTTTATAAAATTTAAGGGCTTGTTTAAAAAATTGCAAAATCTTATTCCAAGGTCAAAAATACTTGGCCGAATGTTCCATGTGATTTTTTTTTTTATATTTTTCATGCTGATTTTTGTAATTTATTTGGTGTAGGGACTATTTTGTAAAGTTAGAAAACTTTGGAGTCCATTAGGAAAGCCTTGCATTTACAGGGTTAAAATAGCCATTTCCATGCACAGTTATTTATTTGGGGTATTTTGGTCATTTAGAAAAATATCTAGCCTTTTTTGTCGTTTAGAGGTTAAAATGCAATTTTAAAGAATTTTAAGGTGTATTAGCAATTTTTGCGATTTAGGTCATATTTGCTATCTAAGTTACCATTTTGGGCAAAATTGTCATATCAATCATTTTCGAATCCTTTAGGGTTACCAAGATACTTTAATGTTAAAGGTACATCCTACAGGTATTTTTGTAATTTACCTTAGAATCGAGTTCTTTTTTATCACCAAGATACTTATATGTTGAAGGTGCATAAGAGAAATAGGTTCATTTTCTTATGAAGTTATCAAGTCCTTTAAGATTTTTCGAATACTTCTATGTCGAAGGTAGCCCTTATGACCATTTTAGTAATATACCTCAGTACCAAGTCCTTTATGGTCATTGAGATATTTTTATGTTGAAAATGCATAATAGGGATAGGTTTATCTTTTTTATAATGATACTTAGTTCTTTAAGGTATTGCAATACTTATATATCAGAGGTACACTCAAGGGTATTTTGGTAAGTTACCTTAAATCCAAGTTTATGTAATCATTGGGATTCTTTCATGACTATGGTGTGCATTAGAAATAGGTTCATCTTTTATGATCATTTTTTAATTCTTTAGGGTTACTAGGATACTTTCATGTCGAAGGTATACCTAGGGATATCTTAGTTATTTTGCATTTAAACCAAATCCTTTAGAGTTACTAGGTTGCTTTCATGCCGAAGCTATTTTAGGGGACATTCTGGTCTTATCAACCATGTTTGCATCCTTTGAGTTTAGTTTCATACGTGCAGTTGAAACCAAATCTTAGGATAAATATTATTATTTTTGATACAATTGGAAATTTTAAAATCAAGGCAATCTCTCCGAATTAAATTAATAAGTGAAATTTCTCCCAGCATGTAAAAGGGATTTTATGGATTATATTAATAACAAAATATCCTTTTAAAAATGAGAAAATAGAAATTTTTGATGAATTTTGGAAAAATAAAGCCTTTTACGTTCCTTTAACTCTCCAATGGGGTACCAAAGATATTTTAATCTTTTATAACCATTCATATTCCTTTGGCTCTCTAGTGTGATACGAAAGAGAATGATAGAACCATTTGTATTTCTTCGATCCTCTAGTGGGGTACGAAAACTATTTTGATTTTTAAAAATATTAAAAATCTGATTTTCTGAAACAAAATAATAAATTTGTTTCATAAATGTTTTTTGATATATAAGAATTATAATTAACTATTGAATATTGAAATCGAACAAAGATCACAATTTAAGTTGTCATGTGATTAATAAGGTATCGATCACAAGGCATCATGAGAGGGATCAGCCCTTACTTATGATTGCAACTGACTTTCAGACCCTTTCATACAATCTTTGGTATGAGTGCAGATCTTGGAATTTGTTTTCTAAGGTTTTGTAACCCTTGAAACACAAACTCTGATAGGTAACCAATCTCACCTAGCCAAAATAGATTGGTGGCAACTCCAAAACAGATGGTCATTTAGTAACGACTATTTAAGGTTAAATTGAGTGAGTAATTCATCTTGATGACTTGTCCCCAAGCACAAAAAAATAATAACAATCCTTAAAAATAAAAATGATGATATATAGCTGTATATAAGAATGAGGGGTACACCAAGCCTTTGAAGCTGGTCAGGATTCGTATCGAGGCCATGTTAAGATAGTTTAGTGCTCCACAAGAGGCAGGTTAGAAAGTCAGGCCTAAAATTAATTACGTGTTAACTATAGTTTGATTGATTCAGTTTCAATTGATATTTAATTATAATTCTCAGTATTTGCAAAACAATTTTTTTATTTTTTATTTATATGGAAATTTTGGTATATGTTATTCATATATTATTCACTAATCCCTTTGTTTCCTTTGCAACATTATTTTTATGGGGCATTTAAGATAAGGTTTTTATTATTTTTTAAAGAGTTAGGTCAAAAATGGTTTGGTTGTTCCCCTACATACATTGTGGACATGCATACCATTTGACTCTCTTCCAAGCATATGGAGGGGGCATAGGTTACCCAATATTTTAGGAAGGGGTAAAGTTGCTATATTTTCTAAGGCATTAGCCTTTGTGGGCTAGTAAAAAGCCTATCGAGTGTAAATTCCTATGCTTACTAAGGTGTTAGCCTCATTATAGGCATGGAAGATACTTCCACTTGAATTAAACCTTTTTCGACATAAACCCATGATGGCTAAGGATTAAGGTACCTCATTAGTTCTTTCCATACTCGAGGATCAATTAGAAAACCTATTTAGATGTCTAACCTAAACCTCATGTAATGAACTGTAAGGCCTCATCTAGTTAGAGCCATACCCGATTCTAGAGGTTATCAAATTAGTTACACACAAGGGAACACCTTTTAGCCTTTTCTTTTTATTTTATGTTCCAAGCATGTAAATCATGTGATGGTAATTGAAATATCGTTTATGATAAGATTGTTGTTTCACCTTAGAATGTGTCATCATTATTTTAATTCAAAAATCAAGTTGTGATGAACGAACATCGTCACTTGTAATGCGATTTTTTCTTTGCAAGCCATTGTTCAGCCTTAACTACATGTTCTAGATGTGTAGGTGAGGTGATGATGTTAGTACATCATCGCTAATGACAAGGCTTACTTGTTTGCCGTAGTAGGCATCGTAATGCCTTATAGGGTTCGTTTGGGGCAAAATTTTTCTTTATTAATTCTTATTTTTCCATGCCAACCATTTTTCCTTTATACATAGGGTAATGATAAATGAGCATTATGTTGCCCATAATAAGATTGGTCCATTTTCCTTAAGAAACCATAATGCCTTAACTTATTTTTAAAGCAATCCTTTTGACAATAGGCTTTCTTGGTATATATTTATTTGTATCACTTTGTTACAAACTTTTCTTTGACATTACATTAATTTCATTCTTGTAGGGCAGAAATAAGATTTTTTTAGTATAAGAGTTTTTTAAAAGAATTTTCTTTCAAATTAGAAGTGTCGAGACAATCAAATGTCATTGACCAATGAAGATGAATTTTTAGCACGGTTAGCAAGGATGGAGTCAAACCATTATGAAATAAAGGAAAGAAATAATAAGAGGAGATGGAAGCAACCCTTATTTTGAAAAGCTCTTGCCTCTAAATTGGCATCATTTTGAGAAGTGTGCATGTTAAATATTTTGATAAGATAAGAATATTTCCAAAAAGCAAATGTTTTTTTTTTGGAAAAAAATATGATGATGGAAAATCTTAAGAATACTAATGATGAATATTGAAAATGAGCTTGCAACCTTGGATTCATTTCCTTATGAATTAAACCATGATCATCTAACAGACCCAACACTTCATAAAAGTAATTTTAAAGTTCCTAAATTGTGATTCTGTAGGTAAAGAGTGGAAAAAAAAACCATTGGTATCACTAATTGGAGTGATCAAATTTTGCAAGGAGAAAATCCATTTTGAAAAAATTTGGAGATATCCAAAAATCCCAAAGTACTTTAGGTTGTTAACCTTTTGTTGCATAGACCGACTTTGAAAATTAAATTCATTCCCTTTCCAACTTGACCATTTGATCCTCAGCCCATCATAACTAATTTTGGTACCTTTTAAAGAGCCAATGGTTAGGAGAATTAAAGGAACACCAAATTGGATTGATTTTGAAAGAAATTCATGTCTCATACGGCTTAATCCATTTGTGCCTAGGAAAATAGGGCATGTATCCTACCCACCATGAAATTTTCAAATCAACCAAAGTTTTTTTAAGCTTTTCAACTTATCTTGAGGAAAACCCAAATTATGATTCGGGAAATTTTCCAACAAAAGATATTAGTCTTTGAGAGACATGAATATCATGTATTTTTAACTCAGTAGTTTAAACAAAATACATTTAAAAAATTGTTTTGAGAAACTTAAAAATGTGTCATGAAAAAAAACAAGGGTTTCTCAAATTAAAGGGCAACAAATTAGAATAAGAGCTAACCCATGTCAAAAAGAAAAGGAAATGAAAATAAACAGTGAAAGTTTGAAACTTTTCCAGGTAAGATGGTAACAAATGATTAAAAAATGAGTGATATTTTTTAAGGCAAAGGAAGATTAACAAATTTTTGCATCATCCATAGAATGTGCTTTATTTGTTACTTGATATTTGCATCTTTTTATAATCATCAGCACCATGTATGTGATATTGGCTTCTTATCATTTCTCATGCATATATCTTTTCACTGATATTTGCATTTGTGTTATTCCACTAGCATTTTCATCATTCTCAAAACTAGTAATTTGCATATTTTCATCATTTGATTTCTTTAAGTCACATCATTATTTTGTGATCATCACATTATCATACTTGTTTAAGTAATTACAATGGCATTAACCATTGATCATTCAAATAAAATGTCAACTATCTTCGATGGTGATATTTGAAGCACTGACAAGCCTTCAATGGTGATATTTAAAGCAGTCAAAAGTTTAAGCATTCAAAAGTCTTCGATGGTGATATCTGAAGCATTTACAAGTCTTTGATGGTGATATTTGAAGCATTCAAAAGTCATTGATAGTGATATTCAAAGCATTCACAAGTCTTTCATGGTGATAATGAAAGCATTCAGAAGTCTTTGATAGTGATATCAAAGCATTCAAAAGTATTCGATGGTGATATGCAAAGCATTTAAAAGATTTTATTTAAAAACACATCTTCAGTGGTAAGATCTGAAGTATTTACAAGAGTCAAAGTCTACGATGGTGAAATCCAAAGCATTTTAAAAGTTTTGTTTTAAAGACAAGTTTAAGTTATGAGATCTGAAGCATTTAGAAGATTCTTTGGAAGGAAAAGCAAAGTATAGGTCTTTAAGAATACTAACTGGGCAAAATTCAAGAAGTTGATGAATGTCTATCAAGGGTGTTTGGTGTAAGGATCATCGATTTTTTGGTAGTATGCCAATCAGGGCAGTTTCTATCTTGATTTAAAATTTTGTATCTTTCTTTTTAGAAACTATGAATTTTTAAATGAATTTTGATTTATGAATATTATGCATCTTGTCATGGGCCATGAATTTTATCAATAATGCTTTCCAGTATCTAGGATAATGGGAATATTTTGGAAAGATTTTTCTTTGGTAGATGATCACCATTAGGTTAAGCCCTCTTAAAAAGGTCATTTACTTTTATTTACATGATTGTCCTAGACATTTAACTATAGACCTTTCACAACCATAGACATTCCACACCCAAATGTTCTTTTTTGGATTCCTTGAGAGTCAAATAAACAAGTTATACTTTTAAAAGATTCAGATATTGACTGTTTGATATATGTTAAGATAATGATAGTAATTCTAAGATCTCCTTCATTTGAATAGCCTTTTGCCACAACTTCCAAGAAACTTTTCCAAATCTTTGATTTAAGAGGGATGGGAGTAAAAATGAGCCAAGAACACCTATTCTTTCAAGATAAAACATTTTTAATCTAATACTCAGTAAGTAATATATAAGATTTAATATTTTTCCATGCCAATTCGATTTTTTTCTTAAAAGCTCAACCAAAACCAAGATTCATAGGTGGCTACAAAGCTGATAAAGCTAATATGCATACCTTAAGCCTTTAAAACTTAAGGCAACATGTTATTAAGGTACTAAAATAGATTTTACAAAGAAAACAACCTTTTCTTCTAGCGAAATGCTTGCCAGTTCAAATGGCTTTGTCTGAAATGGCTAATGGCCATATTTCTCTATCTTTTGCAAATATCAAAAATTATTCCCTTTGCAATCCCCTTTAATCCTAATGATTTATTCTTTCTTTAAACCCTAATCAAAGATCACCCTCTACACTAGGGGCAAGTGAAGCAAAGCTTCAGGATCAAAAAAATCAAATTTTGTTCTAAAGTTATACAAAACATAGGTCAGAATAAGGCAAATTTTAAAAATTGAAGAAAGTTTAAATTTCAACTATTTAAAGTGAAAAATGAAGAATGTTTAAATTTTAATTTCAAATATTTAAAGCAAAGTTCAAATTTCAAGTTCCTTTAAAATGAAGAATAAAGAAAACAAGAGAAAGAAATAAATAAATAGAAGTAAAGAAAAATAAAAATCAAGAAGATATGAAAAAAAATGTATATACGTTTTCTCATAAAAGACATGCAGATGAAAATTTGTCTAAAGAGATATAATCCTTGATTCCATTTCCTTTAAAACACTTGATTTTGGCCTATATATCCTTTTTTCCTGAACCCTAAACTATGGCTTACATTACATACTTATAAAGTCCATTTTCATCAAATATAGCTATTTGAGTTATCAAGTGATTCCTAGGAAGATCCTTGCAAATTCATCCTTTTGGATAATTTTTAAGTCTTCAAGAATATGATGAGGTAATCGATTAAAAAAATGAAGTCCTAAAGTGAAAACCTAAAAAAGGCAATCTCGAACAAACTTAAAGGTTTTGGAATTATTCCTAAGTCAACAAAGGTAGCCATCAAAGAAAAAGAAACCTTCCATGCTAATCTATGAATAATCCTAAACCTCTAGGAATTTCACACTAATAAGAGGTTAAGTTAAATGCCCAAACATTGATTTGATTTAAGAAAACCTTTTAGAACTTTCATGCCCTCATTAGAAATAGGTGCTTACGAAAGACCTTTCTAATTAACTCTTTGAGACTTGGTGTTTACTAATATTAGTTTAACACTTGTCGGGCTATTGTATTGAAGATTAAAAGGATGTTATAACTTAATTGTTTGCTTTTCAAGGAACTCCCATGAAAGAAACATTCACTTGAACTTGGTCTTGATGAACTTTAACTTTCTTGTATCAATTTTTTAAAATCAAATTTTAGCAGTTTCACCTTATTTATGCCTCTAAATTCATTTCCTCATTTCATTCAAAGATGTTTCGAATATTGATCATCAATATAAGAAATACTTAACATCAAAAGATAAAGATGGCATATCTATTATCCCTGATATTTAAAAATTCATGGTTAAAATCATTCTCAAATTTCCATAGCTTTTGATCAAGTAAATCATCTCCTAGGTTAGAAAGAGAAGATGATCTCATTCCATAAATTCTAGAATTTAGATGAAGTGTGATACTTCTCATGATTTTAATAAGATTATTTGAATATGCCTTGAGTAACTAAATTTTCACTTTTATCCAACTACATAAAGTTGTATCTTTGATTTGATGAATATTAATTCGATATTTAGTGAAAATCAAGTAATTCTTAAATTCTTAAAGTTTAAATTAAAATAAAGATTTCATGGGCCAAACATGAGATTGCTTTTTAATGATTTAAACCTTCAACAATAAGCCACTGAGAAAAAGAAGAAACGGGCAACAGTAACGCTTAGATTGATGAGGCCTTGCTAACATATAAGAAGACTAACCTTCATGATGTTTGAATTATGTGTTCTTTTTATTCGATCCTATGAAAGGTAGGTGAAGTAGGATTTAAGTAAGATATCTTCTTCACTTGATCCTATGAAAGGTAGGTGAAGTAGGATTAAAGTCTACTTCAATCCTATAATGCGTAGGTGGAGTTTTGAGTAGGTTATCCTCTCCATTTGATCCATTGAAAGTAGGTAAAGTAGGATTTAAGTTTATTTCATTTAATTCCATGAAGGGTAGGTAGAGTTTTAAGTAAGATATCTTCTTCATTCAATCTTGTAAAGGTTAGGTAGAGATTTAATTAAGATATCTTTTTTATTCAATCCTGTGAAAGGTAGGTGAAGTAGATTTATGTAGAGTTTTAGGTAAGATATCTTCTTTATTTGATCCTGTGAAAGGTAGGTAAAGTAGGATTTAAATCTACTTTGTTCGATCCCATAAAGGGTAGGCAAAGTTTTAAGTAAAATATCCTCTTCATTCGATCCTATGAACAGCAAAAAAAGTTTTAAGCAAGATATTCCTTTCATTCAATCCTTTAAAAGGTAGGTAAAGTAAAATTTAAGTTTTTTCATTCGATATTATAAAGGGTAAGCTAAGTTTTGCATAAGATATCCTCTTCATTCATTACCGTGAAGGGTAAATAGAGTTTTGAGTAAGATATCCTCCTCATTCGATCTCATGAAAGGTAGGCAGTGTTTTGAGTAAGTTATCCTATTTATTCGATCCCGTGAAAGGTAAGTGAAGTAGGATGTATGTCTACTTCATTGGATCCCTTAAAGGGTAGTAGAGTTTTAAGGGAGATATCCTCTTCGTTTAGTCTCGTGAAGGGTAGGCAAAGTTTGAAGTAAGATATCCTCTTTATTTGATCTTATGAAAGGTTGGTGAAATAGGATTTAAATCTACTTCATTCGATCTTCTGAAGCGTAGGTAGAGTTTTAAGTAAGATATTCTTTTTCCTTAATCTCGTGTAGGGTAGGCAGAGTTTTGAGTAAGTTATCCTTATTATTCATCCTATTAAAGTAGGTGAAGTAGTATTTTAGCCTACTTCATTTTATCTCATGAATGCTAAACAGAGTTTTGAGCAGATATCCTTTTAGTTTGATCTCATAAAGGGTAAGCAAAGTTTTGAGTAAGTTTTTTTCTTCATTTAATCCTATGAAAGGTGCATGAAGTAGGATTTAAGTTTACTTTGTTCAATCCTATGGAAGATAGGCAAAATTTTGAGTAAGATATCCTCTTCGTTCAATCCCATAAAAGGTAAATAGAGTTTTGAGTAAGTTATCCTCTTTATTTGATCTGTGAAAGGTAGATAAAGTAGGATTTAAGTTTACTTCGTTCGATCTCATGAAGGGTAGGTAGACTTTTGAGTAAGATATCATCTTTATTCAATCCCGTAAAGGGTAAATAGAGTTTTAAGTAAGCTATCTTCTTCGCTCGATCGTATGAAAGGTTGATAAAGTAGGATTTAAGTCTACGTTATTCAATCTCGTCAAAGATAGGTGAAGTTTTTGAGTAATATGACCTCTTCATTCGATCAGTGAAACGTAAGTGAAGAAAGCTTTAAATCAACTTTACTTGGTTAGGAACTAGTTAAGTAAAATGGCCTCTTCATTTGATCCTATGAAAGATAGGTGAAGAAGGCTTTATATTAACTTTGTTTGATTAAGCAGAATGATCAACAAAGTTTTTTTAGGTTCTTTTTATTTGGTAGAAAATCGATACAGTTGGCCTATATGTATATAGATATAAAAAACACTTTGTATAAGAGCTTATTGCAGCCCAGACAAAATCATGTTTATTTAGTCTTTGACTTTTTCTTGATCTTCAGCAACGAACAAAGATAGGTAGCTGTGGACGCTTAATTTTGTTTGAGGTCCTTTCCTCGACAAACCTAAAATATTCGAGACAAAGAACTTAGCAACCACCTAGTGGGGTACATTTTTTTCAGGTGGAAAGAACATTTTCAAGATTTTTTAGTCCTACATAAATGGCTGCATGTGCATGTGATAGAAAAATGCAATTTGAAGCCTTATGGAATAATTCTAGAATAAAAACGAATATCAAGGTAAAGAAATTAGCTTTTAAATTTATCCTTTTGAAGTTCTAAAATTCATTTTTTCACATGACATTATGGTCATATTTTCCATTTTCAAGAATTTTTTAAGATTTTTTTGGTAAAAATTTTAGAGTTGACTGTCGTATATTTTTACCGACACCCATGTAGTATTTATGCCAACACTCGCTCTGAAAAATCTAATGTTCAAAAAAAAAATTGTTTTAGTATTTTATATCATAAGGTGTCAAATTATTAAATTTACTTATTAATTTTGAATTTTTTACAAATCTGCGAGTATTTAACTCGTGAAACTTTTTCATATAAAATTTACTTTAGATTTAAAGTTTTCATTTTAATTACTTAGTATTTCAAATAATTTGCTGAAATTAGTTTAGTTTTATATATTTAAATGTATTTTTTGAATTTTCTTGGTTCTAAGATATGAATTTTCTTTTATCTGTAAAATTTAGAAGTTTTCCAAGTTTTAAATTTTAAAATTCTTCAAATACTTCCATAAAATTACCATAAAATTAGTTTTTTAAAATTCTAATCCATTTTATGTATTTTTCAATTTCTTTCAAATGTAATTTTTCTTCACATAGCTTTTTCTTAAAGTTTTATGAATTCACAAATTTTTAATTGCTCTTTTCTCACCTCTAAAATTTCTCAAAAGTTTCTTTCAATATTTAACACTTGGAATTTTTATCAAAAATTTTTATTTTTATTATTATTTTTAGGCTAAATTCCTTTAATGGGCCTAACATTCTCAAATTTTGCAAATAGGTCTAATAAGCCCATTTCATTCTCCATAAGCCCAAAAAGCCCAAATTTTTTATTTCCATGAAGCCCATTAACTTTCCAACAAGGTTTAATTAGGCCTATTTTGATTTTTTAACAAGGCCCAATATTTTTTTCTCTTTCCAAAATTTTTATTCATTCTTTTGGTTCTAAAATTTTGTATGAAATTTAATTGGGCCTTTTACAAGATCAAATTCGTAATTAAATTTACTAATTTATAACTTTTAATTTTTTACAATTCAATCATTTCTTTTCAAATTTTTTTCAACCTTTTTTTCATAAAATTTTGCAATTATAATTTTATTTATTCCTACATTTTTATAAATTTATGCATATTTATTTTAATATCAAATTATAATAATTCTGTTGTACGAGAATTAATTTAATCAAGATTAATTTTTTTCATTAAGTTAAATATTATCCAAATTAGACTTTTTTAGGCAAAGGTTCTAGATGATGATGTCATGGATGATGAAATATGCAAAATGACAAAAATCATTAATTAAAATCTTATCAAAAAGTTAAAAATATCTAGAAAAGTTAAAATATCAAAACAATATAATAAATAATAAATAAAAGGAAAAAAGGTAAGCCCATTCAGCCAAAGGGGATTTCATCCCCTCTTGGCTGAATCTAACTTTTGTAAATAAGGGGGGACATCTCAAATGGCGCTTTAACATTCCATAAGAAAAAACACTAAAAGACATTAAAATTTCTTAGGTTTTTAAGCTTTTTAAGGTAATTTCTCATGTAAAAATTTTAATTTTTGTTCATCTTAGGCTTAATTATTCCTTTTGGGGAGCTTTGTGAATACTTAAGCTTATGGATTTTAATCCATTATGAAAGGCCAAGTTAAAAGCCATGATCAAAGTTTCTTGATTTTATTATTTTATTTAATTTTTATTAGCAATATGTTGATTTTTATCAAGATAATTTGTGTTTGTTAATAGAAATTATATTATTTTCATGTATATATTGTTATATTATTTTTCTTAATATTTTCATGTTAATTTATGTTGATATGTTCATTATTTATCATGATTTTATTCAAGTTTAAGCTTGATAAAATTTATGACATGTATTTATATTGATAGTCATTAAAATAAGTGATGAATAAAACTATTTTTAGTTGATATACATGATACGTGAAAATGATTATAGCCCTTGGATAACTTTTCATGCTTGATTTAATGGTATTTTGGACATTTTGTTGCATTCAAAACTTGCAAGGGCCTCAAAAATAATTTTTGCAAAAAATTTTAAGGCCTTTGAATGGTATATCCAAGTTGGTCAAACCTTGTATGGATGATTTGGTGTTGTTGTTGATTTTTTATGCTATTTAGTAATTATAGAAAACTTAAGGACTAAATTGTAAAAATTAGTAAATTATTAAGGCCATCCATGCTTGGCCTTTTATGAATTTTAGTATGATTTAATGCTTAATTTTGAGTTTAAATCATGTAAGGACTAAATTGCAAAACTTGCAAAAGTCTTTTCTAAGGCCACATAGCTTGGCCTAATCCCTTTAGACCTTTAGGTGTATTTTCATGCATCTTCAATATGTTTAAATACATTTTTGGCCTTTTAGGGGGTCATTTTGTAGTTTATAAAATTTAAGGGCTTGTTTGAAAAAATTACAAAATCTTGTTCCAAGGTTAAAAGTACTTACTCGAATGTTCCATGTGATTTTTGATATGTTTTCCACTCTAATTTTGATGTGTTTTTTTGATTTTGTAATTTATTTAATGTAGGGAGTATTTTGCAAAGTTAGAATACTTTGGAATACCTTAGAAAAGCCTTGCATTTGTAAAATTAAAAAGTTATTTCCCACATCTAATTGCCCATTTAAGTTATTTTGGTCATTTAGAAATATTTCTAGCATTCTTAGCCATTTAGGGGTTAAAATATAATTTTGAGTAATTTAAAGGCCCATTAGTAAGTTTCGGCAAAATTATCATATCAATCGTTTACGAGTCCAGATACTTTTATGCCCAAGGTACACCCTAGGGGTCTTTGAGTAATTCACCTTAGAACTGAGTCCTTTATGATCATCGAGATAGTTATATGTTGAAATTGCATAATAGGAATAGGTTTATCTTTTTATGAAGTTATTAACTACTTTAAAGTTTCTTGGGTACTTCTATAGTGAAGGTAAACATTAGGACATTTTAGTAATATCTCTGAACCAATCCTTTATGATCATCTAGATACTTATATGTCAAAAGTGCATAATAAGGATATGTTTATCTTTTTGATAATGTTACTTAGTCCTTTAGGATATCGGGATACTTATATGTTGAAGGTATACTCTAAGGGTATTTTGGTAAGTTATTTTAAAATCGAGTCCTATGTAATCATCAGGATTCTTTCGTGACGATGGTGTCCATTAGGGATAGGTTCATCTTTTATGATTATTTTCGAGTTCTTTAGGGTTACTAGAATACTTTCATGTCAAAGGTATACCTCAAGGTCTTTTTAATAATTTTGCATTTAAGTCGAGTCTTTTAGAGTTTCTAGGATGTTTTCATAACAAAGGTACTTTAGGGGACATTTTGATCTTATCGACCATGCTTAGGTCCTTTGAGTCTATTTTCATAAGTGTAGTTGAAACTGAGTCTTAGGACAAATGTTATTATCTTTGATAAAACCAAAAATTTTAAAATCAAGGCAATGATTCTGTATTAAGGTAGCACATGAAATTTTTCCCAACATATGAGAGAGGTTCTATGGATTACTTCAATAATGGGATATCTTATTAAAAATGAGAAAATCAAAATTTTTTATGAATTTTGAAAAAAATGAAGCCTTTTGTGTTCCCCTTTCTTTTTAGTGGGGTATAAAAGAGAATGATAAAATTATTCATATTCCTCTAGTCCTTCGGTTAGGTGTGAAAGTTATTTTGATTTTTAGAAATATTAACAATTATATTTTCTTAAACAAAATAATAAATTTGTTTCATAAAATTTTATTTTGATTTATGGGATTTATAATTACATATCAAATATTGAAACCGAATAAGGATCATAATTTAAGTTAACATATGATTAATAAGGTACTGATTACTAGGTATCATGAGAAGGATCTATCCTTACTTATGATTGACACTGACTCCTGAACCCTTTCATACGATCTCTGGTATGAGCGTAGACCTCGAAGTTTGTTTTCTAGGGTTTCATAACCCTCAAAATATGAACTTCGATAGGTGACCAATCTCACCTAGCCAAAATAGATAGGTGGTGGCTTCAAAACAAATGGTCATTTCGTAAGACTATTTAAGGTTAAGTTGAGTGATATTCATCTCGGCAACTTGATTCCAAACAAAAAAAAATAAGAAAAATAATAATGAGATGGCCCCTAAAAAAAGATGATATATAGATATATATATATATATATAGGAGCGATGGGTACACTTGCCTTTTAGGTCAAGCTTGTTAGGATTTGTATCCTGGCCATGTTGTGACAACAAGTAGTTTTAACCTTATCGAAGGCTTCTTGGCACTCTTTGTTCCATTCTCCAGGGCTTTACTTTCAAAATAATTGAAAAGTCATATCACATTTGTTGGTTAACTGAGATTTAAATTGGCTATGTAGTTCAGCCTTGATGGGAAACTCCTTATGTCATTTTGGGTACGAGGTGGTGGTAGATTCTTAATGGCCTTAACCTCGTCGAGATCAACCTTTATCCTTTTTTAACTTTCAACGAAGCCTAATAGCTTACCAGATGTGACAACAAAGGTGTATTTAGTAAGATTTAGTCTGAGCTAGTATTTGTGCAACCATTTAAAGAGTTTTCAAAGATTGACAACATGTTTACTCTCTTTTGTTGATTTGGCGATCATATCGTTGACATAAACATCTATCTCCATGTGCATGAGATCATGAAACAGCACCACCACTGCTCTCTGATAGGTTACCTTGGTATTCTTGGGTCTGAAAGGCATAATTTTATAGTAGAAAGAACTCTACATGGTCACAAAGATGCTTTTCTCCATGTCTCTAAGTGCAATTTTAATCTGATTATTGCTTGAGAATCCGTTAATGAAGGAAAACAATGAATTCTTAGTGGTGTTATCCACTAGAGTGTTAATGTGAAGTAAAATGAAGCTGTTTTTATGGCTAGCAGGTTTAAATCTTTGTAGTCTACACATATCTACACTTATGCCATCCTTTTTAGGGACTAAGACTATGTTGGCTATCCATTCAGGATATTTGGCTACTTTACGAAATCCTACCTCAAATTATTTTTTCACTTTTTCTTTCATCTTAAAAAGCATTTTCGACTTCATTTTCTTAAGTTTTTGTTATATGGGCTTGTATTTGAGTTTGAGGAAAAGTTTATGGACCATTATGTAAGCGTCCAATTCGGGCATGTCTTGGTAATTCTTGGCGAAAACATCCTAATGTTCTTGGAAAAGGTTTATCAATTCTGTCATCATGGGCCCACCTTTAAAACTTTGGACAATCCGAAGGGCATGACGTGCTTGACTTAAAATAAATGATAGTTGGTTATGGTCGAGCCTTTAAGTTATCCTATGATCGGGATTTGGATTAGGCATAATAATATGACAGAAAGAAAGATCTCAGGTGAACTGCTCGTCCAATCGAGTCTCAGGTGGCCACCATAAAATGGCCATAAACTTGGAGTCGCCCTGATTATTTTAGGCAAGGTAGGATCGGATGTCTATTGAAAATAATATTTCAAGTTACGAAACTCATAATATCTATTTCAAGGTCTACAAAGTTTAGAGATTCATTGGTTAGGTTCGAGAATTGCTTATGTGTGGGGAAGGATTAGTATCCCCACGATGCTCGAAATTGGTACCTACAAACTATGTCTCACTTTGGTCTCGGTTAAATCAGTTCCATTTAGTCTTTATTTAGATATAATTCCTTTTAATGCATGAAGTTTTGTAAATTTAGATCTGCATTTTTTCCTCCTTTTTTTTTAGAAAATTAGCTCACCTATGTGCCTTAAAGACGTAAGAAACATAGGGATTTATATGAAAACAACGTTCAGATTGGATTAAAAAATTTTGAATGTTCCATGTTAAGCACTGGAGAGATACCAACACGGAATATTGCCTTGTAAGTATTATTGGAAAATGAATTTTAAACATGAATGCACAATAATCACTACAAAAAGAAACATGTTAATAAGACTGAAAAAAAAATATAGTAATATCATAAACAAGCCATCACAAACAAAAGAGCATAAAAAGGAGGGATGATTGAAATGTATCTCATAAGTACCTTCGATTACTGAAGAATAATTGGGATGACAATTTCAGAGATCGATTTAGATTCGGTGGTGATTTGAGGGTCAAAGATGATTTTAATTAAAGCAGTTTGAGGTATCCAAAACAGTGAAAATTTTGGATTTTTTTGAGGCAAAGCAGGGTCAGAGTATCCCCTCGGAGAGGTGGGGTTGGAGTATCCCTAAAGGTAGAGTTCAAAAAATATATAGGAATAAAAAGAAAATTTAAAATTTTAATTAAAAACAAGGTTGGAGTATCCCCTTAAAGTAGTAGGGTTAGAGTATCCCAAGTAGTGAAAATTTTAATATAGGGGAAAATAGATTTGTAGTACAAAATCATTTTTGTATTTTAGCCTTGATCCAAATCTTAATGGCTTGCACTGTAGGGGAACCAATCGGTGCATTTCGAGATGTTTGAATGTTTCATTAAAAGAAGATTAAAAAATTAGGTTAAAAAAATTAGGGACAACATCACATCATCTCTTTTTCTGAATTTACTTTGGGCATATCCGAAGGCTTTAGGAGGTAAACAAAAGACCTTTGGAAAGGGAACTCGATAAGGTTTAATGTAAAAATATCTTAAAAATCCTATAAAATTACTTTCTAGGTGAAATTAATTTTTGAATTTAGGATTGTCTTGATGCTGGCAGCATGTAAAAGTAAAAGGGCATGATGGATTTTGAAAAATCATTCCAGGCATATCTGAAATTGTTAGATCACGAATAATACCTTTTCGGAAAGGGAATTTTGTGAACATTTTAAGAAAAATGTTTAAAATTTTAATAGAAACAATTTGATGGGCCAAAATGGCTCAAATAGAATGTTGCAGGCCAGTTCCAAGGGTTTCAAATAGCAAAGGTTAGAAAAATCATAACTCCTTCATCTAGGATCAGCCGAGAGTATACAAGACACTATTGGAAAGATAATTTGATGCCCTTTATGAGAGAAATATGATAAAAACCAAAGAAAATATTTTATGGTTCAAAAATGATTTTCAAAATTCCAACTACGATGTTACTAGGGTGAAAACAGAGGATTATTTGATTTTTCGAGTTTTTAGGGGTTTAAACTTGAATTATGGCTGTTTGAATGCCCATAACATAGGGAAAAGAGTGACATAGGCATCATGAGTTCATTCGATAATCCCAAAGTAGTTTGGGATGGTGAAACAACTTGTTGACCATGTCATGAAGGTGTTAAACTCGAGATCAAGGCTTAGTGTTTCTCAACTAGAAAATGGGGGTTTTCTGCTTGAAAAACATCTTTAAACTTGTATCACCATGAATCCAGAGGTAAAATATTTGTTTTATCCCTAAGATTGGAATACTAATTTCATGAAAACATTAAATCCATGCTATTCTTCATCTATCGAAGGTAGCATGAACTTATGGATTTTTTTTAAAATAAGGTTTTTAGGAAACAAGCAAGGATCTTAACAGAGATGTCATAAACAAAATACAGTGCATACAATTATAATTATGGATTAAACATGTAAACATACAAAAATGACATATTGACATGAAAATGGGTGATAAAAATGTGAAAAGATGACAAATAAGGTGCATGGAGATAATATGAATATGTTTAAACAAAAGAATGGATGCTGAAGTTGCCAAGATAGCATTTTCATTTCATGAGACTCCTTAAAACACAAGAAAATGTATGAACATACATAAGACATATTAACATGACCATTGAAATATGAGATAGATCTATGAATATGGAAGGAACATGGCAAGAAATGCTTGAACAAAGGCTACGCAATGATAAAAATGAAGTATGGGGAGTTTATATGTCTAAACAACATTAAGGTGTCAAAAGGGTCATCAAGATCCTAAGACTACCATAACCAAGGCAACAATAATACATGAAAGTCTTAGGCGTCATGGCAACATGAAAGAGTCACTAAAATGAAATGGATAATGAAAATAAAAAATGTATGGAACAAGGTAGAAAATATACCAACAAAAGCTTGAACTTTCCTCCTCTTCTGAAGCGAGTTTAAGCTTGAACATGGCACTCGATAGTTGTCCCCCAATTTTTAATTTAATTTTCAATTTTATCATCCTTCAATTAAGTCCTGGGATGCCAAAAGTGGGCTCAACAAAATGAGGTATCGATAATTAACCCTCTTTGGCTATTGTTAAATATTAAAAATAGGGCAAAGATAAATAGACACCATTTTGTTCGAGTAAGATGATGGTTTTGTGTGCCTACAAAGAAGTAAAGAGTTATTTAGTATTTCATCGAGATGGGTTGAATATACTTGCAGTAAAAGAGATTTTGATGAGTTTTGTAGGGTTTGACCTTCTTATAGGTTTTTTTTAGGTTTAACCCTAAATAGGTGCCATGGCTTGTGTGGGCTTAGAGGTAGGTAAAAAAAGACATCCAATTCTTATGGACTTAGGTAGATAGGTGCCGTCAGCTTGTATGGGTTTTAAAGTAGGTAAAGAAAAATGTCTAGCTCTTTATGGACTAAGGTATATAGGTGCCACTAGCTTGTGTGGGCTTTAAGGTAGGTAAAAAAAATATCCAGCTCTTTATGGACTAAGTTAGATAAGTGCCAGTAGCTTGTGTGGCTTTAAAGTAGGTCAGAAAAGATGTCCAGCTTTTTATGGATTAAGGTAAACATGTGCCACAAGCTTGTGTGGGCTTTGACTCGATAGGTGTCTAACTTTTTATGGATTGAGGTAGGTAGATGCCACTAGCTTGTGTGGGCCTAAACTCAATAAGCATCCAGCTCTTTGTGGACTAAAGTGGTAGGTGCCACCAGCTTGTGTGGGCTTAGATAAACGTCCTGCTCTTTGAGGACTAAGGTAGGTAGGTGCCACTAGCTTATGTGGACTTTGATAAGTGTCTTACTCTTTGAAGACTAAGGCAGATAGGTGCCACCAGCTTGTGTGGGCTTTATGGTAAGTCAAGAAGGGCATCTTGCTCTTTGAGGACTAGAAGGAAATAAGTTTAGATACCTTTCTTGGGTGATTTTTGATGAGCAAATGGGTTAAAGGTACTTACTTGAGACCTTTCGAGGTTTTTCAAAATTAAAAGAATTATACCTTAGGTTTTCTATAAATTTGACTTTTGTATGCATGAGCTGATACCTATAGGATGTTAAATGCTACATAATGCATAAAGATATAAGTGCCTGTCTAAATGAAGCAAGGGTAATGACTTTAAAAGCCTAATCTAGTGGTTGGTTTTGGTCTTCTCCAGCTTTGATAAGATGGCCTTTTGCCCAGGGTTTGTCAATTTTGCTCTAGATTTCCAAAGGCTTTGAATGTTAAGTTGTCCTTTCTTCAAAGGTATGGAAGGTCCATGATTATTTATTGAGAGGAGGTTTTGAGCACATTTTTAAGATGTGGGGTCCCAGGGCAAGGCCGATTATGGCCCCAAAAGTTTATTCTTAGTTTTTATACATGAAACAAAGCTCCCACAAAGTTCTATCCTTCTGAGTAATGCTAGGCAATCCCGTTATCAGTTTTGTTTGTTTATCATGCATTATCAATTAAATGATAAACATATGGAACACGGAATGCAAGGTTACAAAAGGATTTTGTGAAAAATCAAGTAATTGTATTTTTATTCAAAGAACGAGAGTACAAGTGGTGACAAACTTATGAGATTGTGAATGATTTTGAAATACAACAGAGATAAAAGAAGTCTTTCTAGTTGATTGGCTCTAATGCTGATGACATGAATTCTCCACTGAGTGCTTTTAAAGATTTCTCTCGAGTAATTAATCCTTTTGGTGTTGGCTGACTTATAAAAAGATTCTTTAGATTGCCCTATGGTGGGATAGGGCCGGCCTCAAAGTTAGGTAGTTTCCATTTTTTGAGTGCAGGTGTGGATAAGGTTTAGTGGGGTTGGTCAGCATAGAATAGATGGGTTAAGTTATGACTTGGTTTCTTGATCAGAGTTGTGAATATAGGGTAAAAGGGCTTGGTCACTTAAGCCACCCTCTCAGGTTTTGTACTTAAACTGGTTTTCTTTTCTTTCTTTTTTCTTTTTCTTTTTATTTTGTTTTGTTTTTGTGTTTTTGTGTTTTTATGGTTTTTTTGTTGTTTTGTTTTTGTTTTTGGAGAATGGTAGGCAAAGGACTAATAGAATGTCTTTTGGGTTTTCATTCTAAAGTCTTTTTAGGCATTGTATTTTTTAATAGAATCAGAGTTCATAGGGTTTGGTAGCTCGTTACCATCTATCTTGGTTAAGATTAGGGCTTCTCCAGAGAATACACATTTCACCATGTATGGCCTTTGCCAATTTGAGGTCTAATTTTTGTGAAAATCATTATGGATCGAGAGAATTTGTTTGAGTACCAAGTCACTTTCTTGAAATTGGTAAGGATAGACCGCCCTCATCATGCGCTTTTGATGCAACTGCTCGTGACAAATGGCTTAATTCTTTTATCTTTAATGAGATTGAGTTGCTTATATCCACTCTTAACCTATTCAACTTCTTCAAGTTGGGATCCATCAAGACTCTAAGTGAAGGGATTTTAACTTGGATTGGTAAGACAACCTCTATGTCATGGACCAAAAAGAATGGGGTAGCACTTGTGGAAGTTTGTACCGCTGTGCAATAGGAATGTAATGCAAAAGGCAAGTTTTCATGCCAATCTTTGTATGTCTCGGCCATTTTTTTAACTATCTTCTTTATTTTTTTATTGGCTGCTTCAATTGCCCTATTCATTTTCAGATATGGGTAGAGTTTCAATGCTGAATCTTAAATTAAGAGCAAACTACTTACATCATCTTGTTCTTCAGATTATGTGCATTATCCGTGATGATCTATTCGGGAAGACTTTATCTACAAATGATGTCCCGTTTTACAAATTTGCATGTGACAGACCTAGAGACATTGGCATAATAAGCTGCCTTTACCCACTTGGTGAAATAATTGATTGCAACCAAAATGAAGCCATGCCTATTTGAAGCCTTAGGGGTAATTGGTCCTATCATGTCCATGCCCTATATAAAAAAAAGCCATAGAGCTATCATAACATTTAGGGGTGTCAATCGGACATGGATTTTGTCAGCGTAGATTTGGCATTTGTGACACTTTCGAGCACAACTGATGCAATCCTTTTTTAGATTCAACCAATAGTAGCCTGATTACGTGATTTGTCTTGCCATTTGATGCCCATTAGTATGCGTACCATAAATTCCTTTGTGAAGTATTCTTGTGGCTTCGGAGGCATCCTTGCATCGAAGTAACACTTGATCCCAACTTTTCTTGTACAATATCGCACATCCAAAATGAAGTTTGCAACTAATCATCTAATGGTTCTCTTATTAGTTTTGATGGTGTTTTTTTGGTACCATTGATCCTTGATGTATTGAAAGATGTCATGATACCATGGCAAACCTTTTTTCTCTTCCTCAACATTCTAACAATGTGACAAGGTTGTATAGATGCTCATTTGAATAGGAGCAACCTGTAATTCTCAATTGACTTTAAACATAGATGATAAACTGGCCAAGGCATTAGCAATTTGGTTCTATTCTCGAGGTAGATGTTAAAAGCTGATATCATCAAACTTTGTTTTAAGCTCTGATATTAGATTCCTATAGTGGATTAGTTTAGCATCATGTGTTTGCTATTCTCCCTTCAGTTGGTAAATGATGAGGGTCGAATCTCTAAACACTTGCAGTGTTCAAATGCCCCTTTCAATGGCTACATTAAGTCCCATGATGCAGGCCTCATATTCAGCTATGTTGTTGGCGCAATCAAAGTTCAATTTGGCTGTGAAAGGGTAATGGTTTCCTTCAAGTGAAATGAGAATTGCCAAATTCCATGCCCTAATGCATTTGAAGCTCTATCAAAGTACATTTTCCATGACAAACCACACTTAATAGTGTTCTCTGCCTTAGATATGCATGTCAAGTCTTTGTTAGGAAACTCAAAGTCTAAAGGATGATAGTCATCTATGTCTCAACTTGCCAAAAAGTCTACTATTGCACTACCTTTGATGGCTTTCTAATTTACATACATGATATCATACTCAGAAAGCATAACTTGCCATCAGGCTAATCTTTTGGGCAAGGCAAGAGCTTCACACAAATACTTGATGGGATCAAGCTTGGCAATTAGCCATGTAGTGTGGTACAATATATATTGCCTTAACCTCTGGGTTGTCCAAGCTAAAGAATAACATAGCTTCTCTATGAATGAATAATTATTTTCATATTTTCTAAACTTCTTGCTTAGGTAATAGATAGCCTATTCCCTTTTTCCTGATTCATTATGTTAAAGTAGTGTATGACCTTATCAAAAGCTTCTTGGCATTTTTAATTCCACTCTCCAGGATTTTGTTTTTAAAATAGCTAAAAGATCATATTGCATTTGTAGATCAATTAAGATATGAATCAGGCTATGTAGTTCAATCTTCCCAAGAAATTTCTCATTTTTTTTTAAGTTTGAGGTGGTGGCAAATTTTAAATGGCCTTAATCTTGTCAAGATCAACCTTTATTGCTTTTTCGCTTACAATAAAACCCAATAGCTTATTGAATGTGTTACTGAATGTGCATTTGGCAGGATTTAGCTTGAGTTGGTATTTGCAAAGCCTTTTGAAGACTTTTCGCAAATTGGCTACATGTTCACTCTCTTTTGGTGACTTGGCAATCATATCATCCACATATACCTCAATTTTCTTATGCATAGGATCATGGAACAATGCTATCATCACTTTTTGGTAAGTTGCCCTGATGTCTTTTAGCTTGAATGGCATTATTTTATAGCAAAAAGTGCCTCCATGCTTACAAAGGTGGTCTTTTCGATGTCTTTAGTTGCTATTTTGATTTAATTATAGCTCGAAAACCCATCCATAAAGGAAAACAGTGCGCTTTTGGCAGTGTTTTCTAGTAGGGTTTCAATGTGAGGTAAAAGGAAATTATCTTTTAGCTAGCTCAATTTAGATCCTTATAATTTATACACATCCTCACTTTACTGTCCTTTTTAGGAACTAGGACTATATTGGCTATCTATTTAAGATATTTGGGTACCTCGAAAAATCCTGCTTCAAAGTGCTTTTTCACTTCTTCTTTAATCTTTAGAAGCATTTTAGGTGTCATCCTTCTAGGCTTTGTTGTATGGGCTTACACTAGGGTTTGAAGGGAAGTTTATAGACCCCAATGTTTGTATCTAATCCAAGCATGTCTAGGTGAGGAGACTTATTAGTTTGGCTCGAGTTAATGGTTTTATGGAAATTTCAATTTTGACTTCCTTATTATCTTTTTTTATTCTGAGGTTTATGGTTTCGGTGGGTTCTTCAGAGGTAATATCTATTTTTTTCTTATTCAACTAGTCTTAGTAGGTTTAGAGGTATGAGGTTTTCTACAAGATCCTCTTAAGATTTAACCTTATCAGTATAGCTTGGTTGCTCAAAATTGATTTTTGAAGTTTTAGTATAAATATTCATGTCACCTTCCTTGGGTACCTGAAAATATAAAAAAAAAACAATACTGGTGGAAAATATGCAAAGAAAGGTATAAGGTTGACAAGAACTATGAACACAAAGAATAAAATGCATAATGTTTAGTCATTTTCATTGATAACACTTAATAAAATATACCTGTACAAAATATCCTACAATGCTTTTAGGTGAGAGCGTATAGGTTTAGTTCATAGCATTACTTTAAAATAGACTTGAAGAATACAAGAATCTCAATCTTAGTCCAAACACTTGAAATAAATCTTGAAGGGCATAGAATAGTTTTTGGACTTATGGTTGACATCTTTAGCCTATCAATTGCATTGATGGAGAGATCTTCGAATGCCTTGTTCAGTATGAGCATAGCATTAGTAGAGCTAGTATTTTCATGTCCTCTTGGGCAAAAACTTTCTCGAAGTGGTGGGAATATCATTAGCTTATCCTCCATGTCTCATCCTGACAGATGGGCCATTTTTTACTCACTCTTTTTTTTGAGCTTGTTTTCTTTTCTGCTGCACATTGGGCTTGAATCCTAGCCCTCTTTTGTCGATTTGGTTGACAACTTTTAATGCTTTAGCAATCTCTTAAAGGTGTTTTTCTAATCTTTTTCTACCCCGGGCACCTTTGCCGACAGTCATCTTCAAACCCATATAAGTATTCTTTGATAAGTAAGGTTGAACTATTGGCAACCCTTCTTTGACATAAGTGGCATTGACAAACGCAAAGAATTAGAAAAAGGATTTTGGGATCAGTTGAGGTAGCAGCAATGATATCTTCTTCTTGTCTGATACTAACAACTTTATTCTAGATTATGAGTTTTAACTTTTGGTACAAAAATGATGGTACACCCTAGTAGAGTGAATCCAAAGCCTTCCCAACATGTGGTTATACGATGGAGCAATGTCCATCATATGGATATCAACTTCGTAAGTACATGGGTTGATTTGAAGTGGAATGGTGATGTTCCCCACAATGTTCCGACAAGTTTCATCCAATGTTCACACAATCGTATGACTATTCTAAATATGAGATGCATCAATTGGGAGTTGTTTAAGCATGACATGGGCATTGCATTTAAAGTCGACCCATTATCAATGAGCACATTGGGAAACATGGTGCCTTTACAGTATATGGTGATATGAAGGGCTTTGTAGTTTCCTCTTCCTCCATGCAAGATTTCATTATCGCTAAAAGATATGTAATTATTGGCAATGATATTGCTCACTAAGTGATCTGACTAACCTATAAAAATGTCAGAAAGGACATAGGCCTCATTTAAAACTTTGAAAAGGGCATTCCTGTGAGCTTTAGAATTCAACAATAGTGATAAAACAAATATCTTGGCAGGTTTTACTTATTCAATTGATCAACGATGCTATATTCGCTGTGTTTGATGAACTTAGAGAAATTCTATAGCTTATTTCTTTTTGGCTAGCTCCTTGAAAACTATTGAATCCGAGTCTTTGATTGTAGATTTTGGTGTTAAGGAATAGGACTAGCATTCTCTTGTCAAGTTTCACTTCTTGATGCTGCTAGGGCATAATATTGGCCACTCCAGGTTAGGTGACATGCCCCTAAAATGTTAATGCTTACTGCCTACTAACTAGATTCTTCGATGATTAAGGTTTTGCTTTCATAGTTCCCAGGAACCACCTTATCATCTTTATAAGGGAAAGGAGATGGAAGTTGAATGATCATCCTTGGCATGGGCAGAACAGGGGTGACTTTGACTCTCAGTTGATTGTCATTCAAGATGAATGGCTTTTCAACCCCGTAAAGAGGATTGCCTTTCTCTTTTTCTACAGTGTTTACAAATGATGCTGCATTTGCAGACTTTGTATGTGGATTTTGCTTTTTATCCTATAATTCAATGCTACCCTCATTTATCATCCTTTGAACCATAGCGTGAAACTTTTTATAGTATGGCCATAGCTTGTACTAAAATTCGCCAAACCAAATTCATTGGCATTCTAACTTCTCTTATGTTTTCTATAATCTTGTAGTTTTCTTCAATGACCATTCTCTTTAGTCTAACTCAATATGAGTTTGAGATAAACTGGCTTCAATGTCAGATTTTGCTTGTTGACTAGCCTTTATTTTTCCTTTTCCTTTGTCTTTGCAGATATTTTTTGTACTTGATTCATTTTTTATGGCCTCATCGATCATCCCATAAAGCACAACTAAATCTACAAAGCTCTTTAAGAAGTTTTGACTACTTTTTCATAATAAGGGGCTTGCAATATGCCAATGAATCTAACAATCATCTTTTTTTTTTGTCAATAAAGGATGAATCTGGGCAAACTCCTTCATCCATCTCGAAGCATATTTCCTAAAACTATTATGAGCTTTTTTTTTCATGCCTATAAAAGATAAATAACTTGAGATCCAATCATCGGTATGCCTCTCCTCTTTTATGGCATTAATAGATGGATCTACGTGTTTATCCCACTCCTCATATAACTCAATCTCGAACTGGTCCCTCATCACTTGGACCATTTGTAAGAATGATAGGCAATGTTGCAAATCGTATCCTTGACCGCAATGGCAATAGGATGCTTCAGTGGCATTTTCTTTGATTTTTATCACCTGTTACTATTCTAGCTTTCATGAAAGCTTGCCAGACTTTGCTCATTAGGGTTTTAACTTTTCTAATATTTCTTTTGACCCAGCGAGCTTTCTCATCGATTATCATATTCACTTTTGATTCGGCATGATTATGGAGTGGATTGGCCCCAATATTAGGTCTAAACTCTTGTTCAATTTTGATCACTCCCTTTTCCAATAGACCTTGCACCTTTCTTTTAAAAAGAAGTGCAGTTATTAATGGAATAGCCTTACGCTCTAGCATGATATTCACAATAAGCATTCTTGTAATGCCATATGAGGTACTATGGTGATCTTAGATTTATGAATACTAGGGCCACTGGTTTACCTACCAATAAGCGGGAATAAATCTCTTTATAGGAGTAAGGGAGTGGTTCTAGGTGCTCCTTTTCTCGGGGTGCTTGTTGATTGTTTAGAGCTCTCGCATTATTCATGTTGTGAGGTTGTGTACTATAGCTCACATTTTAAGCAAGATATGGCATAAAGTTCATTGCTAGAGTAAACCCAACAGTATGAACTATTTACGGTGTCAGGGAGTAAGGATTAAGACCCGTATTCAACATGCACGAAAGGTACATAGGCTATGCTAGATGCTGACTTTGATTAAACCTGGCATAATTTTTACCAATAACATTCACCTTCTTCTCCTTACCCTTATTTACTGTCTTCTTCACTAATCTAGATGATTCCCTAATGGATATCCTACAACGTTTGATGGCGTTCTTAAGCATTTCACTGGATATAACCATATTGACAAAATTTTTTATGGGGCTTCCTACTAGTCTTTGTAGTGAGGAGCTCATAGGGTGTCGACAAACATAACCGTCATTTCTTTTCTGGTTAGAAGGGGATAAACTTGAGCTGCTTCCTCTCTCCATCGCTGAGCATATTACCTAAAGCTCTTGAAGATTTTTTCTCCATGTTCATGAGGGAGAGATGATCCGGAGCCTAATAAGACACATACTTATGCTGGTCAAGGAATGCGCATGCCAAATATGTCCATGTTTGAATTCTTACAGGATCAAGCC
This sequence comes from Adansonia rubrostipa, assembly GCA_038381775.1. Lineage (NCBI taxonomy): Eukaryota > Viridiplantae > Streptophyta > Magnoliopsida > Malvales > Malvaceae > Adansonia > Adansonia rubrostipa. The sequence goes on from JBBYHM010346645.1 coordinate 58,810, forward strand.
TTATATACCATTGGAAAGTTACACTAGTTAGACTGTCGTGGAAGTAATGGATTAAAAGTTTCTCGTTCTCTTCACATCCTACCATTTTACGACAATACATGCAAAGATGGACAGTGGGGTTAGTAGTCCCATTGTATTTTTCAAAATCAGGCACTTTAAACTTGGGTAGGATAACAAGACTCAAAACCAGCCCCAGTGATTTTGCATCTATGATTCAAAATTTCTTACTTCCTTCAATAGCTCAAAGGTGTTTCTCTAGTGACTGATACTTTTCTAAGTCTTTATCTTTTTTTTGAGGGCCTTTTTACTTTCGCTTGCTCTATTTGCTCATCGAGGTTCGAGACTATAGGCCTTGCTAGTGAAGACTTGCACCTTAAGATCCTTGAATTAAATAGGATGCTATTGCAAGATTGATGTAAATGAATGGCTGGTTTGGTGGGATGTTTACTATTGGAAGATGCTACCCATGCAATGCCCTTTTTTTGAGCATTGGTGGCTTCAATACCACTATCCAAATCGCTTTCAAGGTTGGTCGATTTTTTTTCCACCTCGACTATGCTTGTCTAACCTTTTTCCTTTAACGCATTAGACAGCAGCTTGGTTAATTTGACAATCAGAGCTTGCAGTTCCTTATTCTTACAGAATGATTGCTCTAGAAACTCTTTACACATGAGTTCGAGTCTTTTAATGTGGGCCTGGTGATCATTTTTCATTATTTTTGACGATTATGTGTTATACTAATGACAAACTACAAGTTTTGTGTTTTAGAGCACCTTTACTTTAAATTGTTACCAAATTAGGCCTATATGATATGTTCATGTCTATGTTTGATGCAATGAGAGTGAATATACGATTATAAGGATAAATGAATAAATAAAATAATGAAAGAGATTAGTCATGCAAATGTAAAAAAGGACAATTGGATTAAGGAGTAGCTCTACTAATAGCATCTTTCATTAAAGCAATAAAATGTCCATATTACATATGATTACTTTTGAAAATGCCTGACATAGTTACATTGCCTGATTACGTGGTCCAAGAAATACAACAAGTCTTACCATGGGCTCTAGTGGGTAAGATATCATGTGTTAGGGATCGGGCTACATCCATCATGTTCTTAGCCTCCAACTGAGCTACCTAAATCTACATTGTGAGATGGCGATGATGGTCCTAATATTTTTGGTGTGTGTGTCAACCACTTGAAGCCATTTTTACTCTTGCTGTTCAGAAGATCTCACCAATGCATTGACTTGGTCTTGACGAGCTTGAAGAGAATGCTCTAAATCTTGAATTTTGAGTGTTAGAGCTCTATTTTCAACCTAGTTTGCTCTCAAATCTAGAGCTTCTAATCATTCATTATTCCTTTGGTAAGTTAATGCAAGAGCATGGGTTCTAGCAAGGTTTTCCCATTAACCCTAGTTAACTTTTTCTATTGATATAGTTCCTTCTCGGGAGTAGTAATTTCTATCCTCTACTCAACTGATGACTTTCAAAGTCTTTAGGACTTGCTTGCTTCGTTAAAGGCCACATAGTCATTCTTCAAACTCTCGAGATCCTCCTTAAGGTAGTTTTTCTCCTTGATAGCCCTGTTCACCTCGCCATCCCAGAAGTAGATGTCCATTTTCAACTGACTATTTTCCTCCTTCAATTGAGTAATCTCCTTGGCAAAAGTTGCCTTTTCTTATTTGAACATTCGCTTGAGTAATTCAATCTTAGAGGGAAATTCGTCAATTGGTATTTGTGATGGCCCAATACCAAACTGGGGTAAAGTGTCATTAATGCAATGAATCCTTTATTCATCATATCCTGGGGTCATACTACCTACCTCTCCAATATCTCTCCATGCAACAGGTTTGTTTCCATACATGAAAGGCTACCTGAACTTTTGAATTGTAAACAGGCTCACCATGGTCAAAATCCCATAACTCTAGGTCTTGGACAAAGGGGATGAATTAACGGCACTGGAATTATCAAAGGACTAAAAGGGATATGTAGCTAGTGCTTCCTTATAATCCCATGAGCGGCATGCAATTATAATCTCTGCACTTGTATATGATTATTAGTAAGGAAAACTAAAAGTCCTTCCATGTTACATCCTCCCTTTTGGGGTTCCAAAATTTCTAGACCCATTGCTCTTCAAATTTGTCTTGAGGCTATTCATTTTCAAGTACCTTGGAGATAAAGCTAAAGTTGGGTAAGAAGTAGTAGGACATCCTACTTTCTTTGAGACCAAGTTATTGGCAAGCCAAATATAAAGCAGCAGTGTACATCCCATGAAGCAGCTCATACCCATTTTCTTATAAAAACTAAGAGCTTAAATAGTATTAGCAATGGTAGCCAATAAAGGATTTATGTTATAGTAGAAATGAGAAAAGACATTTACTATCATAGCTTCAACATAGCCTAATGTCTTTGGGAATATAACCAGACCATATATCGCCAAAGTGTAGATATCTTAGATTTTTTGGATGTCAATGGTACTTACCATTGCTTCTTTCAAACTAGCCTATGAGATTCATTCACTGTTCCCCTTTGTTTTGATATGAATCTCAATCCAAAACTCCATTGTCCTGGGGATTTAAGCTAATATTTTCTTGAAAGTTAAAGGGTTCAAAGCTTTGCAGTATATTCTGTCGACCTTTGCTCTATTAATGTTGAGTAATGCAGTGTATTCATCAACCGTAGGGACAAATCTTCATGATTGAAAGTGAAACATCGATATGCTGGATTCCAAAACTGAGATGTTGCTCACAACAAGCTGACATCCAAATGGACTGAGAGCAAAAGAGCAATATCTCTGCATCTTTTAGTGAATAATTCCCTTTTTGTATTGTCCCAATTGGTCCATATAATCCTCAGATCTTGCTAATCATTTTGACAGTACCCTATTGTGATCTTTTTATGCACTATTGAGACATACCCTAATTTAAGGACATCTTCATCTTCACGTTGTCAGCTTTTCGACCAAGCTCGAACTTTTTCAAAATGCTTTAGCTCTGAAGTGAATTGCTGCTCCATGACATACACCCCTTGATGAACACTGAACCATTGACCAATTGTCCCATGGTGGTGGTGATTGTGATAAAATAATGCATGGTGAAAAAGAAAAGCAAAAGAAGAATGAGTTAGTAACCAATACAAAATAATAGGCAAAAGCAAAAGAACTGAAAAGAATAGCAATAAAAGTGTATCACTAAATTTGCCCCGAGCATAGGCGATATGATGCTTAGGGTTAAACATTATGATCATGAATGTTGAGGTATTAAACGGGCAGCATACCAACATGTTCACACTAAAATTACCTCTTCACAAAGTAACATGATACCTTGTGAGGACAAGATTAACCATTTAAATGATGACATTTGTTCATCACCATCTATGTTAAGTATATGCTAAGCCATTGTTCGAATAGCATGATAGCTTATTTTAGTTAGATATGACTATTTTAAGATGGCATTATAGTTAATTGCATTCGCTTATCCTTACCCTTTTATTAAAGAGGATTTACCATCGAACATAATGACATATCCTAAAGGAATGATCATGAAAATAAAAATGACAAATGCAGGTTACAATGTTCACCCATCATTGCCCACATAACCATGGTATATAGAAGTAAAAGTAAGAAATGTTTCCCTAAGTGATCTCACTCTTTGGGTTATTCTAGTAGTATCCAGTATGGTTTGACATGGTTTAGCTCTTGGGTTCACTATATAGCTTTCAGTTAATGCCTATTTCAGTATCTAAAACACATTTTCATCTGGTAAGGACAACTGAGGCACTCCGATCCTAGGCCCATCATGGGTTTGGCGAAACAAGTTTGATTTAATGGATGTATTTTCCTATACAAATGTGGAAGGGTACTCATGAGAGATATAGGTAATTTACATCCCATAAGGTCTTGCCATGCCTATGCAGAAGGTTACTCATGAAGATGGATGGCTCACTTCCTTCTAATAATTAGGATACTAACCACACCACGGTGTTTGGTGGGAATCTAGTGCAAATGCAAATACAAGGTGTGTGTTGCGGAAGCAATTAAACCTTTTTGTTTTACTCCCATATTGCCATATTTATTGAAATCAACATTTATTCAGGAACAAATAATCCCTAATAATCACAGGAGCAAAACATAAACAATAGAGCTTAGTAGGCAAAAATAACATAAAACTATATCTAAATAATTACGAAGATCAAAAAACCAAGAACTGAGTAAGCAATAGCTAGTTATAGGCCTAACTCTCTAGATTATCCTTAGCAGAGTCCCCAAGATATTGCCACATGCTTGCCTTTAAAACTTTAGACACTTCTAAAGCCATGACATGCTCGACAGAAAACAAATAATGGTTGGTTGTGATCGAGTCTTTGAGATATTCCATGATCGAGATTTGGATTAGGCATAATATTATGAAGTAAAAAGAGACTGTCAGGCAAATCAGTCATCCAATCATGTCTCGGGTGGCCACCATGAAGTGGCTATAAACTTGGAGTCACCACTGATCATTTTAGGCTAGGTAGGATCGGATGCCTATTGAAAAAAATATTTTGAGTTACGAAACTTGAAACATCAATTTTAAGGTCTACAAAGTTCAAAGATTCATTGGTTGGGTTTGGGAGTTGGTGACGTGCGGGGAAGGACTAGCATCCTTGTCTCACTTTGGTCTTGATTAAATCGGTTCCATTTAGTCATTATTTGAATATAATTCCTTTTAATGCATGAAGTTTTGTAAATTTAGATCTGGGTTTTTACTATTCTTTTTAAGAAACTAGCTCACGAGATGTGAGGAACATAGGGATTTATGTGAAAACAATATCCAGATTGGATTAAAAAAATTTTGGATGTTCAGTGTTAGGCATTGGAGATACCAACACGGAACACTGCCTTCTAAGTTTTATTAAAAAATGAATTTTAAACATGAATGCATGATAATCACCACAAAAAGAAACATGTTAGTAAGATGAAAAAAAGAAATATAATAATATCATAAACAAGCAATCACAAACAAAAAAAATGTAAAAAGGAGGAACGATCAAAATGTAACTCATAATTGCCTTCAATTATTGAAGAATAACTAGGATGACAATTTTAGAAACCGATCTGGATTTGAGGGTCAAAGATGATTTTAATCAAAGTAGTCTGAGGTATTCGGAAGAGAGAAAATTTTGGATTTTTTTAGGTAAACCAGGGTTGGAGTATCCCCTCGGAGAAATAGGATTAGAGTATCCCCAAAGATAGAGTTGGGAAAATATTTAGGAATAAAAAGAATTTTTGAACTTTTAAATAAAAATGGGGTTGGAGTATCCTCACTAGTGAAAATTTTAATATGGAGGAAAAAAGATATCTAGTATCAAATCATTTTTATATTTTAGCCTTGATCTGAGTCTAAAGGGCTTGTAATATGGGAGAACCAATCGGGTGCATTTTGAGACATTCAAATGCTTCGATAAAAGGAGATTCGAAAATTAAGTTAAAAAAAGGGATAGCATCATGCCATCTCCTTTCTCGAATTTATTTCAGGTACATCTGAAGGCTCAAAGGAAAATGAAAGACCATTGGAAAGGTAACTTGATAAGGTTTAATGTAAAAATATTTCAAAAATCCTAGATAATTATTTTCTAGGCGAAATTAATTTTTAAAGTTAGGACTATCTCTACACTAGCAGAATGTACAAGTATAAGGGCATAATGGATTTTGAAAAGAAATGTTCTAGGCTTGTCCAGAATCATTAGATCATGAATAATACCTTTCTAAAAAGGGAATTTTGTGAAATTTTTAGGAAAAATATTTAACAATTTCAAAAAAATCATGTGATGGGCCAAAATGGCTCAAACAGAATATTGCACACTGGTTTCAAGAGTTCCAAATAGCAAAGGTTCAAAAAATCATAACTCCCTCATTCGGGATGATCTAAGGGTAGACAAGACGCCGTTAGAAAGGTAATTTGATGCCCTTTACAGGAAAAATATTATAAAAATCAAAAAAAATATTTTATGGTCCAAAAATGATTTTTAAAATTCAGACTAACGTATTGCCAAGATAAAAATAGGGGATTATTTGACTTTTCAAGTTCCTTCAGGGTCAAACTCAAATTATGGACGTTTGAATGTCCATAACATAGGGAAAAGAGTGACATGAGCATCACGAGTTTATTCCATAATCCCAAACTATTTGGGATGATGAAACAACCCGTTGACCATGTCATAAAGATGTTGAACTCAAGATTAAGGGTTAGTGTTTCCCGACCAAAAAATGGGTTCTTATGCTTAAAAAACATCTTTAAACTTATGTCACGATGAATCTAGAGCTAAAATATTTGTTTTATCCCAAGATTGGAATACTAATTTCATGAAAACATTAAATACATGCTATTCTCCATCTATTAGAGGTAACATGAACTTAACTTAGGGATTTTTCTAAAAATTGGGTTTTCAGGAAACAAGTAAGCATTTTAACAAAGATGTCATAAACAAAATACAGCGCATACAATGATAAACATAGATTAAACATACAAACATACAAAGATGACATTTTGACATGAAAATGGGTGATAAAAATGCAAGAAGATGATAAATAAGGTGCACGGAGAAAATATGAACACGTTTAAACAAAGAAATGGATGCTGAAGTTGCCAAGACAGCATTTTTATTTCATGAGCCTCTTTAAAGCATAAGAAAATGTATGAACATACATAAGACATGTTAAGGTAACCATTTGAATATCAGATGGATATTTGAATATGGAAGGAACATGGCAAGAAATGAATAAATAGAGGCTGTGCAATGGTAAAAATGAAGCACAACGAGTTTATATGTCCAAAGAACATCAAGATGTCAAGAGGGTCATCAAGATCCTAAGACTACAACAACCATGGCAACAATAGTGCATGAAAGGCTTAGGTGGGTAATGGCAGCATGAAGGGCTCATTAAAATGAAGTGAATGATAAAAATAGAAAATGTATGGAACAAGGTATAAAATATACAAGCAAAATGTTAAACTTCCCTCCTCTCTTAAAACAGTGACTTTAAGCTTAGTTCTTTCCCTCTCTTTGATATTATTTATCAAGAAAATGATGAAAGGAAGAAACTTGTTGGTAATATGGTTGCTGTTAAGGTGTTTTGAGGGTGAAAATGTGTGAAAGGTTGAGTTTTTGAAGGTTCTCATGGTGGTTTTAGGGAGCTATAGGATAGAAGATGTTTGAGGGTAAAAGGCAATAGAATAATGTTTTGAGTTTTTTTGAACTAGGGATTGCTAGAGGAATTTGGGAATGGATCCAGCCTTTTTTTTAGATTGCTGGAGAGCTTTTTTGAACAATCGCTGAAGGTTTTTTTTAAGATAGTTAGAAGTGCCCTCTAAATTCACTGCTCAGCTAATGCCTTTAGGAGACAAAGAAAAAGCATTTTGTATCTTTCTCTCCTGCACCTGGGGACATCTCCAAGTACTATGCTTAACTAATTTTCTTCTTATTGGCTTACCCATGCTGAGTAGAGAGGCAAAAAGGTTGTGACAACCTACAACTGAAGATGTGCCTGCCATACCTTCTTGCAACCGTATATTTTATGAAAGTGACCTTTGTCATTAGCTATTTGAGCTTTCAAAATTGGTTTAAATCTGAACATAAGCCCATAGTCAAAGTTTGCAATATTTTATGAAGGCTTCGTGGTGCCAAAAAAAAACATGTTTGAATAAGACTTTAGAAGGCTAAAAAGTGGTCTGAAGTAGGCAAAAAAACTTTGATGTATCAATAAAAAACATGTTGTATCGATACACAAGGAATATTTTACCCATAAACATCGATACAATGAGCTGTGCATCGATACTAAAAGCGAAAAAATGTTTCCAGTCTGGAGACTCAGAGACCTGTATCGATATTTCATGGATTTGTATCGACACTCATGCTTGTGTATCGATACATTTTGCCAAAAATCATAACTTTAGCTACTGCCAAGGTCTGCATCGATACAAACAAGCTGGGTATCAGTATCACACCTTAAGACTGAAACCAAACCCTTGTATATTGATTCTACATGTGAAAATTCAAGTTTTTGGCAATATAAAGGCCCCGTATAAATACTTATGCACCAATACGACTTGCGCATACCTGTGGCTTCCCAAGTTACCTTAAGTTGGTCACAAATAATAGGAAATTGATTTGTGCATTCATTTAAATGACCCTTATGACACCATGAAAAGTGGCCTTTGATGCATCATTTTTAAATTTTTCTTTAATATGCTCCACAGGCATTTCAGACCTTCTCAAAAAATTTACACGAAACCTAGCAATTGTCCCCTAATTTTTATTTTTATTTTTGATTTTATCATCCTTCGATTGAGTCCTAGGTTGCTAAAAATGGGCCAAATGAAATAAGGTGGCTATAAATTCGATTTGGGTTAAAAGGTTTGTAGAGGTTCTTGTCTTGGCTTCTTTTCAATCTTCTTTTGTTTCAAGATTTATGGTTTGAATAGATTTCTCATTAGGTAAAACTTGTTTTTCATCCTATTCAGTTAACTTTAACAGATCTGATGGGAAAAGGCTTTCCTCATAATCCCTCTTAGACTCGACCTCGCAAGCACAACTTGGTTGATCAAAATTGATTTTTGAAACTCAGTATGAATATTCATGTTAGTTTCATTTGGGTACGTAAAAAATGGAAAAAGAATAATATAGGTAAAAATAAGTATGGAAAAGTCTAAGAGTTGGCAAGAAAAATAAGAGTGGACACAAGAGATGAAATGCATAATGCTTAGTTATTTTTATTAACAAGACTTAATAAAAGGATGCTTATATAAAGGATCATATGACATGTAGATTTAGTTCATAGAATTACTTTGAAATAGAATTAAACAACATAAGAATCTTAGTTTCAGTCCAAACATTTAAAACAAATCCTGAAGGGCATAGACCAGTCTCATGTTTCATTATTGATGTCCCTGGCTCATCAATCATATTGATAGATAAATCTCTAAATGCCTTGTTCAAAATGATCATCATGTTGTCGAAGCTGGTATTTCTTCCTTGATTTGGATTTATATATCTCCTAGATGAAAACTTTTCCATAGTGGCAGAATAGCATCCATTCATGTCTCAAATCTTGACCTAACAGACAGGCCATCCTTTTATCATGGTTTTTTTAGCTTGCTTTTCTCTTTTGCTATACATTATGTTTGAACCCCAAACTCTGTTGTCAATTTGGATAACAACTTTTAGAGCTTTGACAATTCTTTAGAGACATTTTTCAAGTTCCTTTCCAGCCCTAGCAACCTTGACAATGGCTAACTTTAGAGCTATATGAGTGCTCCTTCATAGATGAGGTTCAACCATCGGTAAGCCCTCTGTAACATAAGTGGCATTAACGAACGTAAATGACTAAAAACAAAGATTGCGAGACATCCTAATTGGGGTTGATATACTAGGCATTAGTAAAACTAGTAGCGGTAATGTCTTTCTCCCTTTTGATGCTGACAACCTTAATTTCAATAATAAATTTTAACTTCTGGTGCAGTAATGATAGTATTACCCATGCAAAGTGAATCTAACGCCTTCGTAATAGGCAATTATACAATGGAGCAATGTCTATCACATGGAAATCTATTTCATAGGTGCATGGGCCAATTGTGGTGGGATGGTGATGTTTCAATTGGAAGCTTCTTTATATAAGACATGGGCATTACATTTAAGGCCAACTTGTTGTTGATGAAAACCTTAAGTAAGGTGCTGCCTTTATAGTGGATAGCTTTATGAAGGACTTTGTAGTTTCCTCTTCTTCCATAAGGGATCTCATCATCACTAAAGGATATATAATTATCGATGGTGATATTGATTACTAAGCGATCCAGATGACCTATCAGAATGTCATGTGGGACATATACATTATTCAAGACCTTGAGGAGAATGTTCCTATGATTTTCAAAATTTAATAGCACTGATAGCATAGATATCTTGATAGGTTGCTTGTTTAATTGATCGACAACATTGTATTCATTGTGCTTGAGGAATTTGAAAATTTCATGGCTTCTTTATTATTCGCTAGCTCTATAATGGCTACCAAATCTGATTTTTTTTACATTATTTTTGGTGTTTGAAGCATAAGAGTAGTGTTTTTTGGCTGAATATCACCTTCTAAGGTGTGTAGAGCATAACACCTACCCTTGCAGGTTAAATGGCTTACCCTTGGAGGTCGATGTTAGTTGTTGCCTACATCCTTTAGTGATTAAAGTTTTACTTTCCTACTTTCAGGGCACCACCTTATTGTCATTGTAAGGAAAATGGGATGGAAGCTAGATAATCATCTTTGGCGAAGGATAAACAGAGGTAGCCTTGACATCTAGCTAATTGGCAAAAAAGACCAATGGCCTTCCAACACCACAAAGAGGGTGCTTCTCATCCTTATCTATGGCATTGATAAACACGCTCATGTTTTTTGCTTTCTCTTTGTACAATTCAATTTTCAAGTAATCCATCATTTTTTAGACCATCTTTAGGAAATCTAAGCAGTACTGCAAGGTGTGTCTCTATCAACAATAGTAACAAAAAGGTTTAGTTGCTTTCTCCTGTTGACTTTTAATTTTTGATACTATATCAACTTTCATGAAAGCTTGCAATAACTTGCGTATTGGTGTTTCAACTTTTATAATGTTTTTCTTAATCAAATAAATATTTCCATCAATTATCGCGTTTACTCCCGGTTCTGCATTGTTTGGAAGTAGATTGGCCCCACCATTAGGTACAAGCCCTTGTTTGACCTTAATCACACCTTTCTCTAGCAAATTCTATACATTCCTATTGTATGAGGTACAGTTCTCAATGGAGTGGCCTCGTGCCATGGCATGGTACTCATAATAAGTGTTTTTGTCATACCACTTAGGATCTGAAGGCGACTGCTAATTTATGAACACCTTGGCCACCAATTGGCTTGCTAATAATCAAGAATGGATCTTTTTGTAGGAGTATGAAGCAAATTGAAATGGTCTCTCGATGAGGTGCTTGTTGGTTGTTTGGGGCTCTAGCATTGTTTATGTTGCATGATTAAGAAACTTAAGCAGTGTTAAAGTTTATCATAAGGTTGAATCCTACAAAATAGATCGATTATGGCATTGGTAAGTAAGGATTAAAGCCTAGATAGGCCATTTTGGGAAAGTACATACTCTATGCTAAATACAGACTTTAAATGAACTTAGCCAAACTTTCATTGATTATATTCACTTTTTTCTCTTTGCCTCTAACCATAGACTTCTTGGTCATGCTGGATGATTTTTCTCCTAATACCTTGGCACTTTTTATGGCATTATCAATCATCTCACCCGATATGACCATGTTAACAAAGTTCTTTATGGAATTCCCTACTAGCCTTTCATGGTACAAAGATTGCAAGGTGTTGACAAATATGATTGTCACTTCTTTCTCAGTCAAGGGAGGGTAAACTTGAATAGCTTCATTTTTTCATCTTTGGGCATATTGCCTAAAGCTTTTAGTGGCCTTCTTCTCTAGATTCATGAGAGAGGCAATTCGAGGCCTAGTCAAATACGTGCCTGTACTGGTCTAGGAAGGCACAAGCTAAGTCTGCCCATGTTTGAATTAGTAGATGATACCCTTAAACTAGATAAGATACTGCTACCAGATTTAGATAGACAAATGGCTGAGCCACACTTTACCCTTGTCAACAATGCTCTTTACCTTTTATTTTTTAGAGCAGTAGATAATAGCTTAGTCAGCTTCACTATCTGAGCTTGCAATTCCTTCTTTTTTCAAAACATTTATTCTTGAGACTCCCTATACATGAGTTCCAATTGTTCAATACAGGCTTGATGGTTATTTTTCATGGCTTTCTGATGATTGCAAGTGTTATATCGTGAAAAATAGTAGATTTTATGTTTTAAGGGGCACCTTGCACTTTAGATTATTACAGGATTAGACTTTTATGATATGTTATGAATATGTTTGATGAGATGATGATAAGTATGTACTCATGGCAGTAAGTGATAATTGATATGAATAAATTAATAACACAATAAAAGAATTGAGTTAATTATGCATATACAAGAAAGACAATTAAATTGTAGGATAGCTTCACCAATAACATCTTTTACTAAAGCAACAATATAGTTTGGTTACACATGATCACAATAAGAAATGTCTGGCACAATTACATTATCTAATCATGTGTTCAAAAAAATACAACTCTTGTTCACGATCTCTAATGGGCATGATATCTCGTATCAAGGACTTGCCCACCTCAATCATGCCATCAACCTCTAACTGGGCTACTTGAATCTGCTTAAAAGGGCGATGGTAGTCTTAAAAATTCTGATGTGCTTGATCAACCTTTTATTGCTATTCTCCTTCTGATGCTCCAAGGCTCTCATTAGCTCCTCAACGTGGTCTTGACGAGTTTGCAGGGATTATTCCAAGTCTTGAACTTTAAGTGTTAGTAATTCATTCTTAACCCTAATTGCTCTCAAATCTTGCACTCGAGCTTTGAGACATTTGTTTCTTTTTTTGTAGGTTAATGTGAGGGCACATGCCATAATGAGCTTCTTCCTATTGACATTGGCCTTTTCTTTCCATTAGCTCAAGTTGACTTACTGACGCATCAATACTTGTTTATTATTCAGAGTACTACATAGTCTTTCTGCAAACTTTTAAGATTCTCTTTGATGCTGTCTTTCTCTTTGACAACTCAGTTCACCTCACCATCTCAGAGGTAAAGGTCTATTTTTAACTAATTTTTTTTTCATTTTTAAACAGGTGATTTTTGTGGTAAAGGCTACCTTTTCTTGTTCGAATTCTTACTTGAGTAGCTCAATTTCAAAAGAAGACTCCCATTTGAGACTTAAGCTATCCCAACATTAGATAGTGGCAGATTGTCATTGATATGGTAAATCTTGCACTCCTCATACCTCAGAGTCATGTCGTTTCCCCTTTAGTATCTCTCTATACAGTGAACCTCTCTTCAAGCATGGAAGGCTAACTAGATTTTTACTTGTATTTGGGTTAACCATATTCAAAGTGCTAGTGTTCGATGTCCTAAAAGAATGGGATGAATTGTGGACATTAAGACTGTTTCAAAACTGCGAGAGGTGCATAGTTAGTGCTTCACTATGATCCCACAAATTGGACACAACTATAATCTCTGCATTTGACTATAATTGATTCAGGGGAAATCCATGAAGCTTTCCATACAACCTCTTTTCCTCTAAGATTCTAAAGCTTTTTGACTTATTATTCCTTAAACTTGTCTTAGGTTTATTCCTTCTCAAGGACCTTGGAGAGAGGGCTAAAGTTAGGAAAGAAATTGTGTAACATTATCTTCTCTTTGATGCAGAAGTGAATGATAAGCTAAATTTGAACAAGTTGAGCACTTTTGATGAATTGACACATCCTTGTTTTCTTATAAAAGTTGAGGGCTCTAATAGTTTCACAACAATGGTGGGAAAGGGTTGATATTACAGCACATGGGGAAAAAAATATGCTATCACCATTTTTACTTAGCCTAATATTTTTGGGAATATGACCAACCCATATATTGCTAAAAGCATAAATATATTTAATTTTTTGGCATTACCGAAACTCGTCGTTTCCTTCTTTAAACTACCCCAAGAAATGCACTCACTATTCCCTTTTGCCTTGATATGGCCCTCAATCCATGATTCCATGGCTTTAAGGATATGTGCTAATCTCTTCTTAAAAGGTAGAGGTTGCAGTGCTTTGCATTATATCCTATCAGACTTGGCTCTTTTAATGTTGAGCAATGCAGTGCATTCATTAATGATGGTGAGCAAATCCTCTGAATCAAAGGTGAAGCATTGATATACCATGTTCCAGAACTATAGGGTTGCTTATGATAGGCTAACATCCGATGGAACCGAAAGTTAGAAGGCTATATCTTCATATCTCTTCATGTATAATTCTTTCGTAGTGTTATCCCAACTAGCCTAAATGCATTTCAAATCTTGGCAATCATTTGTCAGTACCTAATCTTAACCTTTTCATACACTGTCAAGACATAATTGGGCTTAAAGATATCCTTATCATCATGCTGTCGAACCTTTGACCATGCTCTAACTTCTTTAAAAGGCTTGAGAATAGAGACGGACTATTGCTTTACAATAAACGCTCCTTATCAAACACCGAACCTTTAGCCAACTGTCTCATGATAATGATTATGATGAAATGATGCATACAACATCAACAGAAACAATCAAAGGAATAAGTTACTGACAAAACAATTATAATAAACAATAATAATAGACAAAAACATGAAAACAAAAATAAATTTTTGAAATTGCCCGACAATAAGCGTTAGGTGCCTAAGGGCGAAAATGAGAACTATAAATATTATGATGAATGTAAATGGACAATAGAATGGCATGTCCAATATAAAAATAGCCTTTACTAAGGTGACACGATACCTTATGAAGAGAAATTGATAGACTATGCAATTACGCTCGTTCATCACCATCTATTGCGGTATGCGTTAAGCTATTGTTTAGATAGCATAAAAGCCTATTCGGATCGAATATGATTATTTTTAGAAAGGTACGAGGCCTTGTAGGTGATGTCATTCACTTGTCACTGCCTGTTTATTAATGAGAGTTAGCCGTCAATGGATAGCATAATGGTATGCCATTACAAAATAAAAACCATGTCTCTTAAGACATGAAATAAGAAATGCATGTGACAATGTTCGTTCATCATCACTTACGTAACTATGTTATATAGGATTAAAGATGAAAAGTGTTTCCTCGAGTGTTTTTATTCCCCAAGTTATTTTAGCAACGTTCAGTATAGTTTAACATGGTTTGGCCCAAATGACTCACTATATAGGGGTGAGTTGACATCTAAATCGATATTCTAATAATTTCTTTGTTCTGAGGCACCCCCATCCTAGGCTCATCATAAGCTTGGCAGGACGGGTTCAATCTAATAGATGTATTTCCCTATGCAAATGCGAGGGCTACTTATGAAAGACATAGGTAATTATCCCCAAAATTCTATCTAAATGAATACAGAAGGTTACTCATAAGGCAAATAGCTCACTTCCTCCTAGCATTTTAGGACCTTAATCCACTATGAAGTTTGATGAGAATTGAATGCAAACATGAGTGCACAGTATGTCTCAAGGAATAATTAAACCTTTTTATTTACCCCTTGTTATTGTACTTATCAAGTCAATATTTGTTTAGGAACAAGTTAGTCCTTAGTGATTATGTGACTAAAATCACAACAAACAAAAGATTTGTAGACAAAAATGGAAGGGATTATAGTTAAATAATGATAAAAAAATTAAGGGAACCGAAAACCAAGTAAGATATGGCTAATAGTAGGCCTAACTCCCTAAATTAGCCCCTAGTGAAATTGCCAAGCTATCGCGATTTATCCCTGGCACAACATTCGAATGCTCAAATGGTGATGTGCATGACTTACAAGGAATTGCCTTTAGGATATCCCTTAATCAAGATTTAGATTAGGCATGATTAGGTGAAAGTATGAGGGAAGACTATCGGACGAATCACTTGTCCAACTGGTCATGGATGGCCATCATGAAGTGTAAGGCCAAATAATTTCACAAAATTTTGTAAGGCCATGGATAGGTACATCCAAGCTTAATCAAATCTTGTATATGTGATTTGGTGAAGTTTTTGATCTTTTTAGTGCTATTTTATAATTACAAAAAATATAGGGACTAAATTGCAAAATCAAAAGAAATTTTTATAAGACCATTTAAGCTTAGCCAAACCCTTGAAGCACTTTTGGGGGTGTTTTCATGCATATTTTTCATGTTGAAATGAATATTATGCATTTTTTGCTTTCAAGGGCCTTGTTGCAATTTTAGAAAGTTAAGGGACTTATTTGTAAGAACCAAAAATAATTGTTTTGAGGCCAAAAGTGCTTGGCAAAATGGTTCATGGATTATTTGGTGAATTTTCTATTTTAATTTTGATATGTTTGATGTTTGATTATGTATTTTGTTTTATTTAAGGACCATTATGTAAAATTCAAGAAATATTGAGCCATTTAGTAAAACCTTGTATCTTATGGTTAAATGGGTCCTTTAAAAATACCCATTTAGGGTATTTTGGACATGTTAAAGATATTTCTAGCACTTTACCCATTTTGGGATAATATGTAATTTAAAAAAAAAATAGGGACCCATTAGCAATTTTTGCCTTTTAGGTCAATTTTGATGTCTAAGTTACCTATTAAGGGTATGATTGTCATTTCATAATGATTTTCAGTCCTTTAGGGTTATTGGCATACTTTACTTTATGATCACCAAGATACTGATATGTCAAAGGTACATAGTAGGGATAGTTTCACCTTTTATGGCGATATTGAGTCTTTTAGGGTTACTCAGATACTTTCATGTCAAAGGTGCACCTTAAGGATATTTTGATAATTTACCTTAAATTGAGTCTTTTATGATCACCAAGATACTGATACGTCGAAGGTGCATAATCAGGATAGGTTTGCTTTTTATAATATTATCAAATGTTCATCCTTTTATAATGATATTTTAATCCTTAAGGGTTATCGAGATAAGTTCACATCGAAGGTATACCTTAAGGACTTTTAGTAATCTACTTTGGAACTAAGTCTTTTAAAGTCACTAGGATACTTCCATTTCAAAGGTGCACTTTAGGAGACATTTTGGTCTATTCGACTAGGTATAAGTCCTTAAAGTCTAGTTTCATACCATTTTTCAAATCGAGTCTTAGGATAAGTTTTTTTATTATTTATGATAAAATTATAATTTTTAAAATTCAAAGCAATGTCTTTGATGTTGAAATGCTACATGGAATGTCTTCCAGTATATAAAAAAAGGTTTCATGGATTATTTTAATAATGAAATATTCTTTTTTAATGAGTAGAACCAAGATTTTTCAAATTTCATAAAAATAAAACCTTTTGTATTCCTTCGATCTTTTGATAGGTTGCAAAAGATATTTTTTCAATTTCATAAAAATAAAACCTTTCATATTCCTTCAGTCATTCGACGGGGAATGGTATTCCTTCAGTCCTCTGATGGGATGTGAAAGATATTTTGATTTTAGAAAAATAAAAAAAAAACTAGGTTTTCTCAAGTAGAATAATAAATGTGGGAATATGAAATTTTGAAATAT
>JBBYHM010346645.1:76029-92413 GCA_038381775.1 Adansonia rubrostipa
GATTTTAGAAAAATAAAAAAAAAACTAGGTTTTCTCAAGTAGAATAATAAATGTGGGAATATGAAATTTTGAAATATGAAATTTTGAAATATTAAAAGTAAAATTGAATACCAGATATTGAAATCGAATAAAAATCAAATTTTAAGTCAACACATAATTAATAAGGTTTTGATTTTTATGCAATATAAGAGGGATCAATCCTTACTCGTGATTGTAACAAGCTCCCAAACCCTTTCATGCAATCTCTGGTATAAATGTAGACCTCAAAGTTTATTTTCGTGGGTTTTATAGCCCTTGAAGTACGAACTTTGATAGGTGACCAGTCGCATCTAGCCAAAACAGATTTATGGCGACTCCAAAACAATGGTCATTTCGTTGTTAAGTCGAGTAAGTGATTCATCTCGACAGTTTGGTCCCTAAACATGAAAAAATAATGATACATAGATAAATATAAGAATAAGGGGTACACTTGCCTTTTTAAGTCTAGCTAGTCAAGTTCCGTATCCTGGCCATGTTGCAATGGCTTGGCAACTCCACAGGAGATAGGTTATAGAGTCAGGCCTAAAATTAACTACATTCTAATTAAATTTTGATTGATTTGATTTCAGCCATTACAACAGCTTGGCAACTCCACTGGAGACAGGTTAGAGAGTCAGGCCTAAAATTAATTACATGCTAATTAAATTTTGATTGATTTGATTTCAGCTGGTATTCATTTATAATTCTTAGTATTTGTAAAATAAAAATTTTTTTATCTTTTTTAATTTATATGGAAATTCAGGTATATATTGTTCATATTTTTCACTAACCCTTTTCGTTTATCTATTTATTTTTATATATTTTATAGGGAATTTAGCAAAAGGGTTTTATATTTAATATTATGTAATGAAAGGTTTGTTCATTCCCCCACACACACTGTACACATGCATACCTTTAGAATCTCTTCCATGCATATAGAAGGGGCATAGGTTACCTAATATTTTAGGAGGGGGTGAACTAGCTTAGCCTTCAAAGGTGTTAGCCTCTGTCTGAGATAATAGATAACCTACCGGGTGTAAATTCCTACACCCGCTTGAAGTGTTACCCTCATTGTAGGCATAAAAGAAAACACCACTCAAATTAAACCCTTTCTGACATAAACCCATGATGGGTAAGGATTAGGGTACCTTGTCAGTTCTTTCCAAACTAAAGGAACAATTGAAGAACCTATTTAGACTTTCAACCCGAACTTCATGTAATAAACTGTAAAGACCCCACCAAGTTAGAGCTATACATAGTTTTGAGGTTACCAAATTAAGTACACATGAGGGAATGCTTCTAACCTTTTACTCTTAAAATTTGATTTTCTTGATAGCAATAAACGTATATTGTGTTGTCATGATAAATCTTCTCGAGGCAATTTTTGCTTTCTATCATTTTTTATAAAAATTTTTAAGATCAAAAAAATGGACTTCAAGGACTCTTTCTTAAGTTAAATAAAAAAAGACATGAACCTCTCATTTCAAAAAGATAAAATAACAAAGAATTAAAATAAAAAAGAGCAAGAACAAAAATGAGAAAAAATGAGAGAAAAAATCAAGAAAAACAAAAAGGGAGAGAAAGAAGAAAAACCAAAATCAAAATCAAATTGATTTAAATTTTGAAGCCTTTCGATCTAAAGAAAATAAAAAAGATAGTGTTATGATTTTTTTTTTCAATTTTTTACATGACATTCATATCCGATAAGGACTTGTAAATTCATTTAAATATTTTCACATCTACAAGGTTCAGATCTTCATTTATTTGTGTACTCATGCATTCATAATTTCCATAATGTGCTAAATTCATTCCATTCATTACATTTAAAGGATCAAGACATGGATAACAATTTAAAGGCAAAAATCAACATATTGGAGACCGTATAAGAAGAGTTCGGTCGTGAAGTTCGATGAACAAAAAATCTACTTAATAGACTAGTAAAAATAGTCGAGGGTCCTAGAACATCCACATCCTTGATGAATTAATAAAATCAGAGTCTAGGAGATCGATTGGAAGCATGAATAAATACCTTAGAGGGAGTAGTTGGAATAATGCGACATGACATCCTAGAGGTGATGGAACAATTGTTCAAATTGACAAAAGTCATCAGAAGTAGTTTGGGTGATCCCTAATAATCCCCAATGTATTTAACCCAACCTTTGGCACTTGAAGACTTAAAGGCTGGATTGAGTATACTGCCAGACTAAGATTCTAATCCCTAGTCTTTCACATGAGTGAAGCAAAGCTGCCCAATTCTGCATCTATGCAGACTAGCCTACCCTCCAACCCTGTTGGTCTTCCTAGTGCTACCATGTTACCTTCTAGTGACTATATTGAGAAAAGACCATGAAGGAATTGCAAATTAGATTCGATCCCACTAACTTATACTAAATTGTACTCTCTCTTATTCTAAAATTAGCTAAGTGTTTCCATGCACATTCCTCCCTACAAACCCTCTTTATGACATTAATGCACATTGCAAATACCATATGGCATTACATGGGCATTCTATCAAAAAAATGCTATGTGTTCCAAAAAAAGTGCAAATTCTACTCAATGCCGATGTACTCCTAGTCGAACTAAGGTCGAATACTATTGCTAAACTCCTATCACATTATTGGAAGTATTAGAATATCTAGGGCAATAAAGTGATCACAGAGCTAATATTTTGGCCACTTTATGGGCTTTATAAATATATGGCTGAAAAGGAATGATTAAGATTTGCAAGGATTCCCTAGAAGCATTAACAGAGTTAGTAAAATAAAATGTTTGCAAGAGTAGTCATCTATTACTTTTACTTTTGAAAATCTTGTAGAGGTGGTTTCGTATGCCAACAATGGATGAATGAATTCAAAAAGTTTTTAATTTATGAAACAATATTGTTGAATTAAGATTCAAATTCTTTAGATTCATGCCTCTACAATAATCTCCATATTTGATACTTAGTTAATTGCTCGACACCTGGTCTATTTCAAGGAGTGATGCCTATTCATATATTTATTCATGCATACACCCAGCTTTCCAATCATTAATGTCCATACAAGGATAATGATAAAGATTAATGTTAACAAGGCACATGGCACATGCATATTAATGTAAATATATTCAAGCTTATTTTCCTATTTCTTAGGTGGAATAATAGGGAATCACTAGATGAAACAACAAGAAGCAATATAAGCATAAACTGCAAGATGGATGGAACTACTCAAGGTAAGAGAGCCAATCCATCAGTAGCTAGAAAGTATTATTAACACTTTTGCTAGGGAATCTGAGGGAGTACAAGCTAAAAGGCAACTGGCTAATGTTCAAGATACATAGCTAATGAATGCCCAAAATATCCAAACAATGAATGCCTAACATGTGCCTAAAATAATTTTGCACTGGCCATCCATGTTAATCTTGATGCCCTCTCACAAGGGGCAGATGCTAAAACCATCATCACACACGAAGATTCGATGGTCCTTAACTTTAACGAGGAAGAAAGGCTTAAGTAGAAGACCAAGAACATGCCAAAATAAAAACCAAAAGAAAAATTACAGGCTTTTGAAAGAAAATTCAAGGCTATAAATAGGGCTGAGCACCATAGCAGTCTTGATGTTGATAATCTAGGTCCAGTTCCAGATCTGATTATCCTACCAAAGTTTTAAAATTTTAAAGTTATAGAAGTATTGTGGACTCATATGTCCCAAGGCCTATTTGATGACTTATTGTCACTAGGAATATTAGATATGAAAAGCCTAACTAAGGTAGCATTAGAATAGTACTCCTAATTAGAAAAAGGCTATTTATGCACATAGAGGGATGTGAGTCGAGTATTTTTATGATAATATGAGCACAGGTTGGAAATTACTCCAGATCAAGGAACCTTTCAGAACATGAGAAAAATCCTGACAAGAGCTACAAAGAATATGCCTATAGATGGAACTATGCAGCCTTTCGCATCCAACTGCCCCTCACTATGACAAGTTGGTCAAAAATGCTTATTTTAGTTTAAAGATATTTTATCTACTTTAAAAAATCGAACATGGCATAAATTAGAAGGATCATGGATACCAATCTAGAGGCATATGTGGAATAAAGAAATAATCCTACCAATAAATGCTAACAAGTCACAGCTGATGGAAGCCAAAACCATAGAAAGTCAAGAAAGCGAGGAAATCCATTTAGACTGCTTCCTCACCCTTAGTCTTTTGTAACTCAATAGCCTTAGCGAGTTCATTTCCATATCCCATAGCTCTTTACACAAACGTTTTCAACCTAGAGTTCTAAAAGGCAAAGAAACTCGATAAATAGTTTAAACAATTCTCATAAGCTAAAAAGAAAGAGGATAAAGGTGTATCATGCCCCACCAATTTCCTACATCGAGCTTTTCCTTTCACCCGTTTAGAGTTTTGATCTCTACTGCCCCAACAAAGCCTAGAAGACCTCATTTTCTAGAATGGTATAATCTGACTGTTAGATGTGAGTATCACCAAGGGGTAGAAAGTCATTCCACAAAAAACTACTATGCATTAAAAAGTAAAGTAAAAGCCCTTAAGGATGTTGACCCGACTAAATTTTAAAAGTTGGTGGACACTTATCAAGGATGATTGGTTTAAGGGTCATCGACCTTATGGTATCTTAACTTTGAAACTTTATACCCTTATTTTTAGAAACTGTAAATTTTAAAATGAATGAATGAACATCAAGCATCCTATCATAGGCCATGAATTTTGTTAATAACTATTTCCAATATCTAGGGTAATGAGAATATTTCAAAAAATTTTGATTTGGGAGGTGATCACCATTAAATTAAACTTTTTCAAAAGGGTCTTTCACCTTCATTTATATAATTATCTTGGGCTTTCAACTATAAACCTTTCACACCTAATGTTCCATTTTGGATCCTTTGAGGGCCGAACATACAAGTTATACTCCTAAAGATTCAGATGCTGATAGTTTGGCATGTGTTAAAGTAATGATGGTTTTTTTAGATCTTCTAAATTTATTTAGATAACCTTTACCATAACTTCCATGACACTCTTTCAAATCTTGATTTAAGAAGAATGAGAACAAACATGAGTCGAAAACACCTTTCTCTTTGGGATAAAACCTTTTCAATCCAATGCCTAATAAATAAGATGTGAAATTCATGGTGTTCCCCATGCTAACTTGATTTCTTTCTTAAGAACCCAACCAAAACCAAGATTTGTTGGTGGCTAAGAAATTTATAATGTCGAAGGGCATACATTAAGCCAAAACATTGAAAAGAATTAAAAACAAGAAAAAGTTTCAAGAAAAAAATTTGAATGCAGCATCATGTTATTAAGGTACTCAAAATGATCATTTTTTTCTAACGAAAAGCTTAATAATTCAAATAGTTTTGTTTGGGATGAAAAGTCGCCACCTTTCATTATCCATTCATAAAATAGATAAAAATTATTCCCTTTGTAGTCCCCCTTTGAGCCTAATAAATATTTTTTTTGTTTCTTTCTTTAAAACTTTAATCAAAGATCACCCTCCACACTAGGTGCAAGGTCAAGTAAAGCTTCAAAATCAAATGGAGTAAATCCCATCCTAAAGTTACAAGATAAACAAACTAATTATCACAAGATAAATTTTGAAGTCCGATTCAAGTTCAAATTTTAAGTTCTTTCATAATGAAGACTAGAGAGAACAAGATAAAGAAGAAAGCAAAGAGAAGTAGAGAAAAATTAAAAGTAAGAAAATATTAAGAAACAAAATTTATTTTTATCTTGAAAGACATGCCAAATAGGAATCCTTTTAGAGTGAAATGATCCTTGATTTAGTTACCCTTTAATACTTGATTTGGACTTATTTATCTTTTCTTTCTAAACTATGCATGGCCTATGTTATCGAGCTATAAAAACCATTTCATCAAGCATATCTCTTTGAGCTGTCAAGCCATTTTTAGGAAGCTCTTTAAAAACTCATCTTTTTAGATGATTTTGAGTCTTTAAGAATATGATAGGGCAATCAATTAGAAAAAAAAGATTAAAAGAAAAGAAAAAAGAAGAACACAAACCCAAAAAAATAGTCTAAAGCAAACTCAAAGGGTTTGGAATCACTCCTAAATCGAAAAAAATTGCCACCTAAGAAAAAAAACTTTTCCATGCTAATCTAGAAATGACCCAAACCTTTAAAAATTTCACAATATCAATAAAAAGTTAAGTTAAAAGCCCAAATATTGTTTTGACTTATGATAACCTTTCAAAACTTTTATGTTCAACATTAAGAATTGGTGCTTACCAAAGGCCTTCCAAATTAACCCTTTGAGACCTAATGTTTAGTAACATTAGTTTAACACCTATTGAGCTATAGTATTTAAAGATTAAAAGGATGTTATAACTTGATTGTTTACTTTTCAAGGAATTCTCATGAAAAATCCATTTGAACTTAGTCATGATGAACATCGACTTTCTTGTACCATTTTTTAAAGTTAAATTTTAGTAGTGCCACACCATTTAGTCCTTTGAATCCAATTTTTCCTCTCATTCAAAGATGTCCTAAATAGTGATCATCAATCATAAGAAAGCCCTAACACTAAGAGATTAAGATGTCATATCCATTATCCTTGATATTGGAAAATTCATGGTTGAAATTATTTTGAAATTTCCATAACTTTTGATCAAGTAGATCTCTTCCTAGTTAGAATGAGAAAAAGATTTCATTCCATAAATCCTAAAATTTAGATAAACTTTGATACTTTTCATGATTTTAATGAGATTACCTGAATGTGCTTCAAGTAGTAAAGTGTTTACTCTTATCCAAATACATAAGGTTGTATCCTTGAATTGATAAACATTAATTTAATATTTGTTCACCTTTCAAGAAAAAACAAATAATTCTCAGATTCTTGAAATCAAGATTAAAAGAAGGATTTCATAGGGTGAACATGAATTTGCCTTTTAACAATTTAAAACTTTAGTAGCAAATCATCAAGAACAAGAGAAATTGATCAAAATAAGGCTAAAAAAGATAAGGCTTTGCCAATATATGTGAAGATTAATCTTTATGATATTTGAATTCTTTATCAACTTTATTTGATTAGACAGAAGTTTGACAGGGTTTCTTTAAGTTTTCTTTACTTGGCTAGCTTGAAAACTGGTAGAGTCAAATGTCTTTTTCAATTTACTATATGGAAGATCATTGAAATAGGTTTTGAGTTAGTTTTATCTGTTAAGCAAAAGATTGATGAAGTTTTCACTTAGGTTAAAATTCAATGAAGTCAGATGTCTTCTTCATTTGACTATATGAAAGGTTAGTGAAGTAAGGCTTGAGTTTGTTTTGCCTGATTGGGCAAAAGATCAATTGACCTTGCACTTGGTTAGACTAAAAATTGATGAAGGTGAAGTAGGCTTTGAGTTAGCTTTATTCGATTAAATAGAAGATCAATGGAGTTTTCACTTGGTTAGGTTAAAAATTAATGGAGTTAGATGTCTTTTTCATTTGACTAGGTGGAAGGTTAGTAAAATGAGGTTAGCCTGAAAACTATTAGAGTCAAATGTTCTCTCCATTTGACTATATGAAAGGTTAGTGAAGTAGGTTTTGAGTCAGCTTTATCCAATTAAGTAGAAGATTGACAAAGTTTTCACTTGATTAGGTTAAAAACCAGTAGAACTAAATGTCCTTTTCATTTGACTATGTGGAAGTTTGATAAAGTAGGATTTTGAATTAGCTTCATCCGATTAGGTGGAAAATTAATAGAGTTTTTCTAGTTCTTTTCACTTGGTTAGCTTGAAAACTAGTGGAATGAAATATCGTCTTCATTTAACTATATGAAAGGTTGGCGAAGTACATTTTGAGTCAATTTCATCCAATTAAGCGAAAAATCAACTAAGTTTTCACTTGGATAGGTTGAAAACTAGGGAAGTAAGGTGTCCTCTTTATTCAACTATGTGGAAGTTGATGAAGTAGGTTTTGATTCAACTTCATTTAATTAGGCAAAAGGTTAGATAGACATTTTTTAAGTTCTCTTCATTTAGTTAGGCAAAAGACCAATGAAGTTTGCCCATATAAAGAGAAAAGCCTAAGAGTAGCTTATAGTTTTATCCCTATTGAAATGAAATAGCCCAAGAGTAGTTAATAGTTTTATACATGTCAAAGTTGGCATTGAAAGGAAAAAGCCTTGGAGTAGCTAATGGTTTCATTCCAGTGAAATTGGTACTAAAATTTGAAAGCCCAAGAGTAGCTGATGGCCTCAGCCTAGTTGAAATTGGAATTAAAATATAATAACCCGACTAGGTAGCAAACCAATGCAGTAGGCCCACATAAAAAAAGGTTTAATCTATTTAGTTAAGCATAAGACAAGCAGAATTGACACTTTATCGATTGAGGGAAAGATTGGTGAGGATTGATATTGTTTATATTTAGTTAATTATATAAAATATTAAGTTAGAAAAACTATTCTATATAAGGGCTTATCATAACCAAACAAAATCATGTTTATTTGATCTTTGCCCTATTCTTGATTCTTACTAATATCCAAAAAAGGTCAACTGTAGACACAATTACATTTGAGCCCATCTTCAAGCGGTCCTTAAATATCCGAGACCAAGAACCTAGCAGCCGTTTTGGTGAAGGTTGACCTTCTCTAGGTAGATTAGGCATTTTTAACACCTATTTGCCCACTTCTAAGTGATCGCTTGTGCTTGTGATAAAAAACTACCATTTCAAGGATCGTAGAGAACAAATCTTGAATAAAAAATAAGAATTAAGGTAAAAAATTAGTTTTTAAATATATTCTTTTGAAATTTTAAAATTCATTTTGGATATAATGTTACAATCGAATTTCATATTTTTAGGGATTTTTCAAGATTTTTCTCATGAAACTTTTAAAGTTGACCGTCATATATTTTCAGCAATACCCATGTAATATTATGCCAATACTCACCCTAAAAAATTTAAAATATTCAAGAAAAAATCTAAATTTTGACATTTCATACCACAAGATGTCATGTTCTTAAATTTATTTACTAATTTTAAATTATTCATTATATCGCAAGTGTCATGCTTGCAAAATTTTTTGGTAAAATTTGTTTTGATTTCAAGTTTTCATCTTTATTTTTATTGATTAATGTTTTGAGTAATGTGTTGAATTTAATTCATTTTTTAAATTTGAACATATTTTTAGAATTTTTTTCATCTCTAGAATACGAACTTTCTATTTGTAAAATTTTTCTATAAAATTTTTTAGAGTTTAGAATTTTAAATATTTTCATATATCTCAATAAAATAGCTCAGATGTAGCTTTTTGAAATTTCAATTCATTTTTATTAAATATTAATTTTCTTCTGTAAAGATTTTTCTCGTAAATATTTATGAGCTTGAAATTTTTAATTACCTTTTTCATGTACATAAAATTTCTCAAAAATTTCTTTTAGAGTTCGATACTTGGAATTTTTATAGGGAAATTTTATTAACATTATTTTGGGCCAAATTCTTTAACGGGCTTAAAACTTTCAAATTTTACTAATGGCTCCGATAAGCCCGTTAATCTCCCAACAAACTTAATAAGTCAATTCTTCTTCTCTAGCAAGCCCAACAAAACTATTTTTAACAAGCCCATTTGGAAATTTCAACAAGCCCAACAAGCCCATTTAGATTTTCCAAGAAGGCATATTAACATTTTCTCTCTCCAAAAAATTATTTTAATTTTTTTGGACAAAAAATTTTCATATGGATATTTAATTAGGCCTCTTATCTGATTAAATTCTTAATTAAATTTACCATGTGAAATTTTATTTCTTGAATAAATAATTTTTTATTTGTTATAATTTAATTCTTCCAATTTATTTTTATTTGATTAAGGCTTTTTTCATGATAATCATGAAGCCTAGGATTTAGATGATGAATAATATGTGGAAAGTCATACAAAAACACAAATATATTTAATTGATTCTTATGTAAATAAAATATCAAGCAAAAAGATAAATGAAAAAATAAAAGAAAAGAGAAAAACTAGGAAATTCGACCAAGGGATTTTTTCATCCCTTGGCTGAATCCCCCCTCTTATAAATAAATATGGGGTGGATGTTTTGTTTTAAAAAGAATGGCTTCCATAGCAAAAATTAGCCATTTTTTAAAGTAATTTTCTAGTTTTTTCAAGAATTTCAAGCTTTGAAGGTAGTTTCATGTAGAAATATTTTGATTTTTGCTCATCTTCAATATTTTCCATCATATTTCTTTCTTTCAGTGAGCTTAATGATCACTTATGCTCATGGATTTTGATCCATGTTGAAAGGCCAAATGTAAAAGCTATGAACAATTTTCTTCATTTAATTGTTAAATTTAATTTTTTTCTTAACAAAAGCTTGATTTTAATCAAGAAAATATATTTTATGGATATGTAGCTAGTTTTATCATGTATATATGTTCATCATTATGTTATTTTCTTTAGTATTTTCATGTGAATATTTGATAAAGTATGCTTATATGTCCATTTTTTCATGATTTCATATATGTTGATGATGATTTGAGCTTGGTAAAAATCAGGATATGCATTTATGTTGGAAAAAGAAATTTTTCATTGTTATTTAACTTGGCCGAATATGATTATGGCCTTTGATGAATTTTATTTTATGATTTCAGATATGTAGGGCTACTTTGTAATGTTTGAAAGTTGTAGGGTCCAAAAATAATTTTTCCAAAATTTTGTAAGGCCTTGGATACTATATCTAAGCTTGATCGAATCTTATATGTGTGATTTGGTGAAGTTTTTGACTTTTTTAGCGCTATTTTATAATTATAAAAAACAATTTGTACCACCTTTAGCGGTGTTTTCATGCATATTTTTCATCTTTAAATGCATATCATGCATTCTTAGCCTTTTAAGGGCTTTGTTATAATCTTAGAAAGTTTAGGAATTTATTTTCAAATATCAAAACATTGTTCCAAGGCCAAAGGTGCTTGGCCGAATGGTTCTTAGGTTATTTGGTGAATTTTCCACCTTGATTTTGATATCTTTGATGTTATAATTATGTATTTTGGCTCATTTAGGGACCATTATGTGAAATTAGAAAAATTTAGAGTTTATTTTGTAAAACCTTATATTTTAGGGTTAAATGGGTCTTTTCAACATCAAGTTATCCATTTAGGGTATTTTAGACATGTTAAAGACATTTCTAGCATTTTTAGCCATTTTAACGCTAATATGCAATTTTGAAAAAAAAATGAGGGCCTATTAGCAATTTTTTGCATTTTAGGTCAATTTTGATTTCTAAGCTACCCATCAAGGGTTGATTGTCATGGTGATTTCGATTCCTTCAAGGTTACTAGGACACTTTTATGTTAAAGGGATACCTTATGGATGTTCTAGTAATTTTACCCTAGAACCAAGTCTTATGAATCACCAAGATACTGATTTGCTGAAGGTGCATAATAGGGACAAGTTTGTCTTTTTATGATGATATTAAGTCTTTTAGGGTTACCAAGATACTTTTATGTTAAAGGTATATCTTAGGGGTATTGTTGTGTTTTACTTTAGAGCCAAGTCCTTTATGATCATCAGGATACTAATATATTGAAGGGGCATAATAAGGATAGGTGTAGACGCCCAAAATTATCCGAGCCTCTTTCCCTGATTGTCCTGACATATCTGAGACAAGAATCTAGCAATCATCCCGATATTGCTTTTTAAAATTCAAAATCATTTTTATTAAATATAATTTCCTTCTTGCACGTAAAATTTCTCAAAAATTCATTTTGGAATTTTTATATGTTAATTTTATTTTTAATTGGCCAAAATTTTTTTTTTCATTTCTTTAGAGTTGAAACCCATTAATTCTCTTAACGGGCCTGATAAGCCCAATAACTTTCTAATTGGCCCGATAAGCGTATTTTTGTTTTCTAACAAGCCTAATAAGCTTATTTTGATTAAATTTTTAATTAAATTTATTATATGAAGTTTTATTTCTTGAATACATAATTTTTAATTTGTTAAACTTAGTCCCTATAATATGTTTTTATTCAAAGTAGATTTTATTTCTCATTTTATCTTATCTCCTTGTTCTAGATGATGATGTCATACATGATGACAAGCAAAATAAAAGCCTTTATTAAAGCTTATTAAAAAAGCTAAGCAAAAGCAAAAAAATAAATAAATAAAAAAAGAAGAAAAATTCAAAGAACATTTGGCTAAAGAGGATTGCAACTCCCGTTGGCCAATTTTCCTCCTTTTAAATAAGGCGAAGGATGTTCATTTGGGAACCTTAGCTATCCATAGCAAAAAACACCAAAATTTTCTTTGTTTCTAAGCTTTTTGAGGTAATTCCTCTTGTAAAATCCTTAATTTTGTTCATTTCATTCAATTTTCCTCCTTTTAGTGAGCCAAAATCATGCTTGTGCTCATGGATTTTCATCCATTTTGACACGCCAAGTATGAAGGCTATGATCAAAGCTTAGTGATTTAAATGTTTAATTTGATTTTTTTTAGTAATAGCTTAATTTTCATTATGAAAATATATATTTGCTATGGAAATAATCTTGTGATGTTGTGTGTATAATTTATGTTGTTTTCCTTGATGTTTGGATGATGATTCATATGAAATATATTGATATATTCACTCCTTTAATGATTTTTTTGCATATTTAAGCTTCATAAAAATTATGACATGTGATTATATTAATATTCATGTGAAGAAAAAGTGTTTTTCATGATATTTTAAGTTGACCGAATGTGATGGCGATTTTGATGATATTGTTTTGTTTCATTTTGTGATATTTTGGATTATTTTATATTATTTGAAATTATAGGGGCTTAAAAATAGTTTTCTCAAAATTTTGAAGGCTTTCGAAGGGTGTTTTCATGCTTGGCCTAACTAACAAGAATAATTTTGTAATGTTTTTTTAATTTTTAGGCTTTTTTGTAATTATGGAAAATTTAAGGACTAAATTGTAAAAATTTAAAAAAAATTGAAGAAATCCATGCTTGGTTGAATACTTCTTATGACTTTTGCTATGATTTCCATGATTTTTGTGATGTGTTTGATGCTAAACTTTTGAATTTAATTCACGTAAAGACAAAATTGCTAAATTGCCAAAAAAATTTCTTTGTCCATTCAAGCTTGGCTAAATTCATGTTGATACCTCTAGGGGTGCTTTTCAGGCATTTTAGCATGTTTGAATATATTTCATGCATTTCTAACCTTTTCGAGCCCTTTTTGTAATTTTAAAAATTTTAAGGGCTTATTTGTAAAACTTGAAAAATATTTTCTAAAGGCCAAAGGTACTTCGCCGAACCTTTTTGTGATTTTCTATATGATTTCATGTTGATTTGTGTATCTATGATGTTCAAATTTGTATTTTTTGTCATGTAGAGACTAAATTGCAAAATCAAAAAACTTGATGGATCAATCAGTAAATTTTTGCAATTTAGGGTCAAAATGGTAATTTTTTATGTCTAATTATCGATCTGGGATAGTTTGATCATTTTAAGGATATGTCTAGCATTTTTAGCCATTTTGGAGCTAAAATGCAATTTTAGGAACTTTAAGGACTTATTTGTAATTTTTACATTTTAGTTCAATCTTCTTGTTGTCGTAACGTACCCCAGGGTGGACCCTCGTGGATCTATGGGTGTGCATGACTTAAAATATTTTTTTGACTTGGAAATGTCTTCTTGACTGAGATTTTTCTTTTGCGATGTAATGAGAATGAGAATGTATGGATTCTTGATTTATGATATAGTGAAGGTGACCATAAGACGAATCGCTCGTCTTATTAGTCTCGGATGACCACCATGAAATGGCCAACGCTTGGAGTTGCCACCGATCATTTTAGGCTAGGCATGATCGGATGCCTATTGAAACTTATTTTTTGAGTTACAAAACTCAAAACATCGATCCCGTGGTCTACGTAATACCAAGATTCGTCGTTTAAGTTCGAGAGTTGGTTACACACGATGAGGTATGAACCTCTTCGCGATGCCTGATATCGATACCTTATTAGCTATGTCTTATCTCAGTTTTGATTCTTTCAATCTTAACTTTTCATTATTTCAATATATCCCCTTTTAATGCATGAATCTTATAAAAGTACAAATCCAGGTTTAGATGAAAAAGATTTAATCTCATATATGCCACGGAGAGATGAGGAATATAGAGATTTTCAATAAAAATGACCTCTAGATTTTACTTTGAAAAATGGAATACTCTAATTTTTTGAGTTACAAAACTCAAAACATCGATCCCGTAGTCTACGTAATACCAAGATTCGTCGTTTGGGTTTGAGAGTTCGTTACACACGATGAGGTATGAACCTCTTCGCGATGCCTGAAATCGATACCTTATTAGCTATGTCTTATCTCAGTTTTGATTCTTTCGATCTTAACTTTTCATTATTTCGATATAACCCCTTTTAATGCATGAATCTTATAGAAGTACAAATCTAGGTTTAGATGAAAAAGATTTAATCTCATATATGCCCTGGAGAGATGGGGAATATAAAGATTTTCAATAAAAATGACCTCTGGATTTTACTTTGAAAAATGGAATACTCCACTCTAGGCACTAGAGAGATACTGACGTGGAATATTATCTTTAGTTTTATTTGAAATGATTGGAAAACATGACTGCAAATAATCATCACAAAGAAATCAAATTAGTAAGACAATAAATGAAGTAACATAACATGGATCATTCAATGCAATGATAAAGAAAAGGAATGGACTACTAGAATTTATCTCGCAATTGGTATCGATTATTTGGGAATAACCAAATCGACAATTTTTAAGATGCATCTGGGTTCCTTGATTAAACAAGATTTGTTTGACATATTCATAGAAGTTCGAGAATGAGAAAAAAAATTAATTGTAGTTGAAAATAGGATTGGATTATCCCTTCAGAAAGGTATGATTGGAGTATTCCCGTGGATAACAAATAATTTTGACAAAGGAGGTTTCTTTTAATCTTAACAATTTTGGAAAGTGGGGTTGGAGTATCCCCTCGGAAGGTTGGGATTGGAGTATCCCCATGGATGACAAATAATTTTGACAAAGGAGGTTTCTTTCAATTTTGATAATTTTGAAAAGTTGGGTTGGAGTATCCCCTCGGAAGGTCAGGCCTGGAGCATCCTCGCGGATGACAAATCATTTTGACAAAAGAAGTTTTTTTTTTAATCTCGATAATTTTGAAAAACAGGGTTGGAGTATCCCCTTGGAAAAATGGGTTGGAGTATCCCCAAAAGTGATATTTTTGACACTCTTTAGAGAAGTTGAGTTGGAAAACTTAAGTTAGCAAAACCTTGTGATTTAGGGAATGTATGAGCCTTTCTACAACTTTTGGCAAAAGAAATTATTGTGAATGAGGATGGTAAAGATGTAAAATCTGTTTGGCCTTGATATGAGCTTATGGGAGGTCAAAGCATATTCTCGTGTCTAATCGGGTTAACATAGAGACATTTGAATGTCTCAAGACGAAATTCGAGAAAACAACTCGATTTTGACCAAAATCAAAAACAAAGGACAGCATCACGCTATCTTGGTTTCTGAATTTATTCTGAATTGATTCAAAGGATTTAAAAGGTGAACAAGACACCGTGAGAAAGGTGACTAGATTAGGGTCATCTTAAAAATATTCCCACTATCCCAAAAAGTCACTTTCTGGGGGAATAAATTTTCAAGTTCGGATTGATAGTGCTACGGGCAGAGCATATGAGGGACAAGGGGTGTCAAAATTTGAAAAATCACCCTGGACTCATTTGGTATCAAAAAATTAATACCTTTCTAAAAAGGGAATTTCATGAACCTTTTAGGAAAAATGTTTGAAAATTTTGGAAGTCATTTAGTGAGCCTGAATGGCACAACTAGAATGCATGTTTGGATTCTAGAGGTTTCAGATAGTTTAGACTTGAAAAATCATAACTCTCTCATCCGAAATGATCCAGGGGTGAATCAGACATGGTTTTAAAGATAATTCAACATGCTTTGATAAAAAAATATCAAAAAATTCATAAAAAATCGTTTAGAATTTTAAAGTGATTTTCCAATTTACAATAGTTGTGTTGCCAATAGGGGATAAAGCAAAATAGGGGATATTTGTTATTTTTTATGTCAACGGGTCCAGACTCGAGTCATTGACATTTGAACATCTATGACTGAAAAGAAAGAGTGGCATGAGCATCACGAACTCATTTGCATAGCCTCGAAGTAGTCTAGGATGATGAAACAACCCGTTGATCATACCACTCAAGGTTTTGACTCAAAAGATGAGGCATGAACATTTCAGGAATAATTGTAAGGCCATTTTTGTTTCAAAATCAAAAGATTTGAGCTTGTTTAACCAAGATTCCATATCTAGAAAACTTAATTTTCCCCAAGATATTTTGCTAGCTTTAAGGAAAATGCTAAGTCCATGCTAATCCTCATTGG
>JBBYHM010346863.1:0-25133 GCA_038381775.1 Adansonia rubrostipa
CACGATAAAGAGGATTAATTGCTCCTATCAAGAGAGGTTATTGATAAAATCTTATCCCAAGGGTCAAATGTTTCAAGTATATTAATCCATAGGCAAATTAAAGATGATTAAGGATTATATGAAATGATTTATTTTATTTAAATCATGTTATGTAATAAGATTTTTTTAAAAAAAATTAATTATTTATTACATATAAATGAAAACAATTATTACTGATTCTTGCAATAAATAATTGACTTTTTTTTTCTGAAATCTTATTATATGGCATGATTTGAATAAATTTTCTATAATTTTATTTATTTATTACATATTTAAATTGTGTCTTTCCACTTGTTATCAATTGATTTTAAAGTTAATGTTTAACATGATATCAAAATTCAATTTTTTTTGGTACTAACTACTTGTTAACTTTTTAAGGTAAGATATGTTACCTTTTTTAATTGATTAGCTATGGTTTTATAAAGGGCTCCTTTGAGTAAAACATATAGAATTTGAAAATGATGAGATAAAAAAATATTGAACATGCAAACTTAATTAATATATGAAATATTAATTCTAGTGGAATAGAGAAGGCAATTGAAGGTTTTCTCGTGAAGATCGGCAACTCCAATTCCCATGCAAATATACCCTTAGTTGTCAAAACAATAATAAACAACACCAACTCCCAAACAAAGCAACCCAATTAGTTCTGGATTTTATTCCTCAAAATTCTCGTTTTCTTTAAACAATGATTTGGTATTTACAAAAATATGCTGTAAACAAAGCAAACTCCCATGCATGCTGAGAATATAACTTCTCCAATTCTTCATTCCTGGTTCATCTCCCTGATCCAATTCTATATAAATAATACTCCTTAAAAATGGAACAAAGAAACGACATTTTAAGCCCATGTGCACATCTTGCCAACTACCCCTCTCCAAAAAAATAATTCAACACTAAAAAGCATAAAACCTTATGCATATTATATTTTTCTAGCATATAAATTTAATTACTTATTAATGAGATTAAATGTATAATTCAGTTCTAAGTACAATTATAAACAATATGTATAATAAAGTTTATACTCTATTATTCGTTCATTTGAAAGGGTATATAACATGGAAGTTAGGACTTAATTTAATTTATTCGTATAATCACACTTAAGAACTTAAAAAATCACATATAGCAAATTTGATATTCGAATTTTAATATCCAACTCCTTTTCTCTATCTTCGTGTACTTAATTATATATATATATATATATATATATATATATTAACAGATTACACAATAGAAGAAAGAACAAAAGATGCGTAGATAGCGGCTATAAGTCATGATGGCATAATAATATTCTCTTTAACAATTAAAAAAAACCAGCACAATTTGATATTGTTTTTCAATACTTAAATAGAATGATTCCCGGAGTTGGTGTGGCAAATTTGGAAGGATTATAAAGAGGAGAGAGAGAAAGAAATGGAAAAAGAGATCAAAGGGGGAGAAAAGTGGGAGAAGAGAACACAAGTAGATGGATTTATGTGGAAGTTAGCAGGTCTGATGATGATGGAAAATAGGGTTAAACAAAACAAGAGAAAAGGGAATCCATGGTGCCATGTATCTGACTTTACATGCGTTTGGATTTGAATATGAATATCCATGCATCTCTACCGATCAGACTAGTGGGTTAATTTTAGTTTTAGTTTAAATCTCTGATGGAGTGTCAGTGAGGTACCGAATGAGAAAAAGAGCTAGCTCACGATATTCCATGCATTTTTTAACTTTTTTTGTAGTCAGTCTTTTTCTATCAGGCATTACCGTTTTCTCACTCCATGAATACTCAGCTATCTAAGATTTTCTTTCAACTTCGAGATCATCTCTGTCGAAACCCAGACAAATATAAAACATTCTATCTACTACTGAATCTCTCAACATGACTGATATATATCAAGCTGGGACCCTTGACAAATCTCTCTTGCATGCAGCAGATTAGAGTCGAGAAACATATATATGCATATTGATCGTTAATCAGGCCCAGAGTTGAAATTTTAATCCAATTTACAACATATATAATTGAAATTATATCAATTAACAGCAATCAAAAGATGATAGTGAGCTTGGTCACGTATACTTGACCTGTGAAAAACCCTAAAGCATTACAACTGAAAGAAAAAAAATAATAAAGAAGGCATGAAAACTATATATATGGCCGACAAAGATAGGCATGGATATTATCGACCTTGATTTCAAAATTAAGCATAGTAAAAATATAATAGATAAAATCGATCGATTGAAACCAAGAATATAAAATATTGTCTATACGCTGTATATCTACAAGACTGTCAGCAATAGGTTAAGATCATTTGCATGGCGATGATAGTCTTTTTATCGGGAAAGGAGTATTTTAAACTTCTCATCCTCTTTCATAGGATATATCTTCATATATTATATAATTTTTGTTACAACCTGTGAGGTCATAAGATTCAGAGAGCTAATTCATCATCAAACTCAAAGCAAATAGGTCTTGAGACATTTGGAGGGAAAGGAAAATATCAAACAGTAATGAGGTTACAGACAACATAGTATTGAAGAAAGGCCAGAGTTATATGTTTAAGTATGGTCTTCTGATCAAACTACTTTACCTTGGCCGCTCACCGAGCCTTAGCTCAAGATCTATGTCATCAACTGAGCTAGGACTAAGCTCAGGTACCTGATCAGCTGGTTGGAGATGGTGTCTTTTGATTGAAATCGGCTCGAGGAAGAATTGCAACGTCGGTGTATCAGTTTTCTTTCTCTTGCAACCAACAGTCTCTTCTTTACTACCGGAAGTAGTAGGTGGTGTTTGTCGAACAACTAGATTCAAGCTTACAGACAAATCAGTTTGCAGATAATCTGCTTTAACCCTACATCCGGATTCTAGGATTCTGGGACTCTTCTCTCCTTCAGTTCTTAGATCAGAGAAATGATAATATCTATCTGCAACCAAGTTCGACCATGATTTTGGAGATGAGTTAGGGGACTTCATGGGATGATCTTGGGCGATTGCTGAAGAGAAAGGAAGAACTAAAGTTGGTCCAGAACAATTCTTTTTAGTAGGCGGAGGTGAAAGTCTAGAAGTTGAGGAAGGTGATGGACGAGTAGCCTGATCGGAATTAGGGTTAGGGTTACAGACAAAGTTG
Source organism: Adansonia rubrostipa (assembly GCA_038381775.1). Lineage (NCBI taxonomy): Eukaryota > Viridiplantae > Streptophyta > Magnoliopsida > Malvales > Malvaceae > Adansonia > Adansonia rubrostipa. Next base: position 3,153 of record JBBYHM010346863.1, read on the forward strand.
CAAACTTCATCAGGTTGGTATTGAAAACCTATAGGTAGAAAAGGATTTTGAATGTGATTCCGACTATTTTGATGATCGTGATGAAGAATTTCATCCTGCTGGGAAGTTGGGGATTGCTTTAGCCTAGCTCTATCCCTCCTGTGGACATTCATGTGACCTCCTAGGGCTTGCGCTGATCTAAATTCTCTGCCACAAAAGCTGCAAGAATAAGACCTTGGAGGCCATATACACCCTCCAAGAGACCCAGCAGCATCCTCTGCAAAAGCTTGCTCTTCCCATGAATCATCATATGAAGCGTTTGCTGACGCTTGAGGATGATGAGATTGAGAACTCAAACCATATCCTATCTTTGTCCACATCCAATACCGTCCTTGATCCATTGCTCTCTTAGTTAAGAAGCTGATAATCGAGTAATCAACAGCTTTCCAGGCTTCGAGGAGATATAAAAAGCCTGGACTTGGAACCTTGACAAGGGAAATTAGGAGACGATGATGATTGGTGTTGGAGATAGAATGAAAGAAAGTCTAAATCGAGGTTACAGACCTAAAACCTGCATGTTAGAATCTATACTTAACATAGTTGTTTGGAAGATGAATAAACTGATGGCTAGATGTCTAGCTACTCTTCTTGTTTATTTGATAGGGCAATTGTCTCAAAAAATTACAGGTGTGTGGGTCCTGAATGGAGGAGTTACTTCTGGGATGCAGCTGCTTAATGACAAACTGTGATACTGACTGAAATCCTAGAGAAACTTAGCAAAAAATATATGTAGACAGTACATTGTTTGAATATGCAACATTTAGTGCTTAGATGTCATCTTTGGACACAATGTCAGCATCATTTTATTTTCCTATTAATTATACCCTCCTTCTTTTTATACAAAGAATTAATACTATAATTTCCACTTGCCTTCTACGTTGGTTCAAAGATTATTGCTGAAAGAATAGAATGGCTCTTTTATGTAACAATATCATCGTCATTTTCCTATTTATAATTATACCCTTTATTTTTTTCAATTCAATATTCGGAGGAAATATTTAGATGCATCATACATATATATATATATTTATACCATTGATTCTTTCAAAGATTTATAGATAGATATTTTATGAGTTGTTTATAGTAGAGAATATTGCAGTAATGACATAGCATATTATTAGTTTTTCACATTTCTAGGTGCTTTCTAAACTCCTATTTTCCAGAGAAAAGGCTTATCATTTGTGATTAAACGATGAGAAAATTCTCGCTTATGTAAAATTTTGTTAATAATAAACAATATTTGGAATTAATATATAATTTTATTAAATTTGGAATTTAATATGAATGACCACAACCATGCATGGCGCCACATAAAGTAATATTCATTTCTTCATTATTTATGTATTTATTTGTTTATTATCTTGTCAATTAAATGAATAAATAATTGATATTAAATTCAAAATCTCAAATAAGTTTCACATAATAAAGGATAAAAAACTACCCTTTCAATCCTAAACACAAAAATCCACTCTAAAGTCTTTTATCCTCTTAATGTTACTTTGGTAATACATGTATTTTGGACCAAATGCATGTATTTTAGAATCAACGTAATTAGATAACTAAATAATAAAATAAATTAAAAAAAAAAGCCTTGTTTTTGCTTCTAGTCCTTCGTCAGGGAACCTTTGAAAAGGAGATACCTACATATTTAATTATATATATATATTTTGTAGAAGAGCTAAAAATGAAATTCTATTACCAATTTTTTAATAGAATGCTGGATTTTTAGTTTAAATTACTAATATTCAATACTTAATAATCTTAAATAAAAAATCAAATTTTATTATAAAGTAAAAGGAAGTTAACATGTTAGAGTATTAAACTTTAAATTTTAATAATAAGAATTCAATTAATAACAACATCAAGTAAAAAGAAAAGAAAAGGAATGTAAGATTGGAATACAATTAGGACAATCCCAATAATATCTAAAAATTTTTACAAGGTTTATATATCCATTAGGTAGTCCAATTCTCAAGAAGAATGTTTTGGTTGAAAATTTATATTTAACCAATCAATGATTTTCCTTGGAATTTTAATTATTTTAATCTTCAACTTTTTGGGACCTTTTTAGATGGATGCAAAAATAATTAATCAAGCTTTTTTCCGTGAGTTAAGTTCTCTCCTAACAATATTATATTATATTATATTATATATATATATATATATATATATATATATATATATTCCTAGATGATGCAACAAGTCTTCTGAAGTGTCTAGATTAAACAAGGGAAAGAATATTGTGGACTGTTATAAATGGACTGTAGCATCTGTCTTCTATGGTTCACAATTAATACATAAATTATTGGTCAGATCTTTGATTAGTCAAATTTAGTATATAATTACCAAAATAATTGATTCAAATAGGTAAGGCACTTGTTTTCTTTAAGTAATATTTCGAATTTGAGCTTTGTGAATAAAAATAATCATTATTGAGAGAGTTTTATCTCTTTACAAACTTTTTCGATTCAAATATGATTAGTCGAAGTCTAGTAAATTTTTGTATACCGAAATTCTTACAAAAAAAAAAGTACATAATTAATAATTGAGACTTAAAATTCACTCTTGATTATATAAGTACGATTTTAACTTTGATTTCTTGGTCATCTTGTTCGATTTACAAATTGAATTTTGTCCTTATTGCTGTGGAAGGAACTCAAGAAAGCTAGCTTTTGTTTAAATTGACTGATTAACACCTTTTGAAAACAGACGGTTTTGTATTCAAATATAGATATTTTAAATTCCAATTTTAACAAATTTTTAATCATTTATGAGAAAAAATAAATTAAAATTTTCTTATATTCTTTATTAAATATTTAATTTTAATTTTTTTAATTCAAAGAAAATCACAGTTTAAAATGATAAAAAAATGTTATAATTAAAATGTAAATCTATTGAATACATTTTAAAAAAGGGAAAAACAAAAAACCAAATGAATTAATATTTAATCCTATAATTTGCCAACTATTCTTGTTATAAATCTATTTCTCTTGGTACACCATGGGCAATATCTGAGACCCTGTTCTGTAAGATGCTACAGTGTTTTTATAATTATTGTCTGAAAAAACAGATTTCCAGCTAGCATGCATCACGTGAAATTGTTATTATTATTATTATTTTTTTTTTTGGGTTCAAAAGAATTTAACCTATCAAAGCCCGCATGGTTTTAAGCAACAATTGCCTGTTGGCATCCTCAAGCTCGACCATTGAAGGCTTCTTAATAATAATTAGCTCGAAAGCTTGGCATTAGCCTAAGCTTTTTCTTTCATTTTGGTTTTAGGTCTTTCTGTTGAATGTTTATCAAATCTTTTACAACGCGTTCAATACCCTTTGAATTTTTCAACCAAAAGAAAAAAAAAAAAAAAAGAAAATCGGTCAACAGTAAGGATTTTCTCCTTATTCCCGGAAGATAATGAACCTTTCTTTTAATTCTTTATTATCATTAAGATGCCTAAGATTTAGACTTACGTAGTAAATTCTTTGTCAAAACCGTTACGCTTGGTTCTTCTGACCACTATAAGGTAAAGCCCTCGGCAATTGCAAGAAGGGCAAAATCAATATAATTATGAATGATTCAAAAGATTGATTCAAGATGGCCATTTTTTTTCACTTTTAAACTTCTTTTAAGTTTTACTTTTACTTTCTATCAAGGATTAAAGTAAAAGGTAATATATACTTAGTTAAGGATGTGGTAAATTGTCCAACCCAATAGGTATAGCTCAAAATTATATAGAGTTTGGGTATGAAATTTTGTGGCCGGTCCGAATCATTATTCAATTTATAAAAATTTTTTATTTAAATTTAATTATAAAAATATATCAATATTAATATAAAATTTTATTTAATAGTAAAATGAGTTTATGAGTTAAAAAATAGTAATAATTTTATTTTAACCCTCCCAAAAATTTATATTCTATACAGACCCTTAACAAAAAATTGTTGGCTTTGAGCACGACTAAATTAATCATGAAATAAGAAAAATGATAGCAGATACCCAGCTCTTCAATGTGATGTTTCTTATAAGAATCAATTAATTCCAAAAGATAAGACAAAAGAGAAAGAATTATCAAGGTCTCTAAACTTAGAAAATATTATCAAGAATTAGACACTTATTTTAGGGTTGAGTATAAAATTAGTAAAACAGTCAGATTATTGTCTTTTCTTTAAAGATTCCACAAAAAGTGTCTTCATCCTCCCAACTATTTCAAAACGAAAATTATAATTATAAGAATGCAAGGACATTATTAATTAAACCCAAAAAGAAAAAAAGAAGAAGAAAAACTAATGAAGATTAAGAAATAATTATATTTAAATTAGAATTTGGAAGCACACCCTGAATTTTAGGTATGATATGACACTGATGACCGCATAATAGTACATTTAATTGTAACAAATAAGAAAATAGCAACCTTTATTATTATTTTTTTCATTTCATAATGTATATTATTCTATTTATTTAAACATTATTAAAAAGAAATTCTGTTAATTTGATAGTGTCGCTTTTGTAACAACATTTCATATATATTAAAATTCGATACGCTTGCTTTTAAAAAAAATAAAAAATAATAAAAACTAGTAACTTATGGAGTAGTTTTATAGCATAAGTGAATAGTTTTGTAATTTTTTAAATAATAAAACTTTTAAAAATAAATATCCCTTTTTTAATATTTTTGTTACTATTCCGTTTAATATTTTTTTGGTAATTTTAATTTGGTTAATGTACCGACACTTGACATTAAATTCAATCAATGATTTTAATAATAGTACAAATATATTTTAGAAAGAGTTCGGTTTTATATATTAATTATGAAATATTTTAATATTTCAAATAAGATTACAAGATTATCACATGTTATTTTTTAATATATTAAGTGCACGTTTCATCTTCTTCCTCTAAGGCTCTAACAATAACTAAGAGAATTTCGTTTTTCCTAAATAAATAAGGAACGCTCAAGATCGAAGAAACTCGGAATCCATATCTTTCCATACCTCAATTCTTGGCATTTCTCCTGAATATATGCATAATTATATATATATATATATATATACATATATATATAAAAGAAAAGGGTATCGGTGATCAAAGTCCTTATCTAATATTGTAAATTAAAGAGTTTTAAAATAAAATAAAACCAAATTTTAGGTGCAACTAGTACTTTAAATTAATACAGCCTTCTCCAACATTCGTCATTAATAATTATAAATTTGACAACTACTTAAATTACTCCACAAATATAATTCAAAGTTTATAATCTTCTTACGCTACTTATACAGATATTATATATATATATATATATAACTCAGATCCTCTTCACATTCTTCTTTTTTTTTTTTCTACTGAAATTTTGACAAATTTTACTCTATTGCCCATTGCTTTGAAATTTTGGTTTGACTCTAAAGACTAAAACTCTTGTTTTATTTATTTATTATAAAAAAAATCATTTTGAGTTTCAAACATTTGACTATTGAACCTTTTTAAGCTATCTTATAAGTTATAAGATTAAGTGTTTTAACTTGTAAGATTCAATATCTTAATATGGTTGTGTGTTCAATTGGAACTCTTTTAAGCTAGTCTTGGGTGAAAATTGTAACCATCTCTCCAATTTTTTGTACTTCTATTAATGTGATTATATACTAGGAATGACAATAGATATCGAATATTTGATTCTATTTAAATAATTAGATGTTAGATTTACCATTCGTAGTAAATTTAAAGTAGATTTGAATAATTTTTGAATATTCAAATTTACTTTTAGTTTTGGTTTGAATAAAATTAGATATTTAAATCTACTATCTAGATCTACTTTACTTGTACAAATAACCGTTTAAATATTTTATGCTTGTTGAATTTTATGTTTTTATCTTAAAAGTAAAATTGATTTAATGAATTTATATATTTAGTGAATTAAAATTTCTAATAGATATTACTATTTAAATGAATGTAAATTCAAATAATAAATGGATAAAAAATAAATTCAAATATTTAAAAACCAGATATATTCAATCCATCTTCATCGCTGTCACTGAAGATAAATGTTAGGTAAAAGTTGAAAGAGGAACTAGAACTTTTGTTTGAATGTGGGCTAAAATTCAGATATTTTGGGCTTTGAAATTCAACCTTTTGGGTGTCTACTAGCTGAAATCCAAGTAAAACTTAAACCCAGTCAATCGACAAAGGCAAAAGCCCAATCCTTGACCATTAATACTTGATAATAGTCTGATATCAACGCCGAGGTGCTGAAAACCTTCAATTCATCAGCCGACTAAAGCTCTTGAGTGTAGTCAAAGAAAAAAAAAAAAGGGTTCCTGAGGAGGTAAGAGAAACAACAATGGCGACAACAACTCACGTTCTAGATATCACTTTAATATCTGCACAGGGGCTTATAGAGCAAGCGGATGATATACCCCATCGTCGCATTAAAACCTATGCTATTGCTTGGGTTGATTCATCCACCAAGCTTCGCACTCGCGTTGATCGTGTTGGTGGCGGAAACCCAACCTGGAACGACAAGTTTCTCTTCAAAGTTTCACCCCAGTACCTTTTCAGTGAAACCTCCGCTGTTTCCATTGAGATTTATGCCGTTGGTATGTTTCGAGATAAGCTTATGGGTAGCGTTCGTCTTCTTATTAGCAACTTCCTCCCAACCGCATCGATGGATGCAATGAAAACTCCTGCTTTTGCAGCACGATTAATCCGAAGCCCTTCTGGGGAATTCTTTGGAACCCTTAACATCGGAGGAATGGTTCTTGATGCTGCATCTCTTGGTTCTTCCCACGTCCTGAGTAAAGTCTCAGCAATCGGTTACCATGATCTTAGTGTAGAGAAACATCATCTGAGAACGAACAAATCCAAGGCTGCAGTTTGGGATATTAATAAATACATTCCCAGTCATGATGATTCTGATAATCAATTGAAATTTGGTGATTCCTTAACGTCATTATCCTCGTCATCACCTCTACATACGGTATTGAAGGAGATGAGCTTGAAAGCGAAGAGTAGTGAAGATCATGGAGTTGTAACTCTAGAAAAAGAAATTTTATTTGAAGAAGAGAAAGAAGAAATCACTTTTATCAACATGGAGCAACCACTGGTAAAAGACATGATGGTGTTGCCTCATGAAATTGTTGATCAGGAGGTGATTTCTTATGATAATGAAGGACGCGTTACTAAACTGGAAGAAGACGTTAAGATGATCGTGGAAGAGAACAAGAAGCTAAGCAAGATGGTTGAGATGCTTATGGTAGAAACAAATTGGAAATCAACCGTTATATCGGATCTGAATGGAAGAATGAAAAACCTGGAGAGAAGGTTGTCGAGGAGGAACAAACAGAGGAAGCCACAGTATAGAAGAAAAACATCTGCACTAATTAAGTCCTGTGATGCACCATAATGAACACCATCTCCATCTGTTTAAGATCAGAGACATATCTTTCTTTTATATAAGCTTGTAGTTTCAATTTTCATTACTCCTCATTTTTTTTTAAGTATCCATATTCGGCATTCGAATCGATATATATCTCCACATAATTATAAAGATATAATCCTGTAAGAATACTTTAAACATATGGAGATCTTCAAAAAATTGAATTTATTCATGTCCGAGTAACAAAACTCAACATAAATAACATGTTTTTTTTTTCCCTACCACTTCATTCATGTTAAATATGTGTAATACTCCGAATTATGTGATTCTTCCAGTTCATTACAAGTTGCTTGAGATTTAAGTTCTTACTAGTTTTGGTTTGGTAGTGACTAGTGACTGATCTACAGGCATTCTTTGGGCGCTTTTACCCAAAAGAATTCATCCAACCTGTTAAATCTATTTCTGCCATGGAAGTTGGGATTTACAGGTCATTATCATTATTTTTTTTTTTTTCAGGAGAAGATAAAAAACTGGTTTTGTTTATGGTTGCAGAGAATTAGAGGTTAATGTTGGTTTTTGTAATGGTGATGGAATATGGATAATGCTTTTGAAATGTTAGCATTATATTGGAAGAGAGGAAATCTCTCCAAAATTTTTGAACCTATCCTTTCTGAGATTTCTTTAGTTTCTGTTTAATTTTTAAAAGTTGAAACTCAAAGATGAGTTATATCTCTTCTGACAATTTCAAAATCTCGGTTTTCAAAAGATTATACTGAAGCATAGATTGGCTTCTTTGTCCTTTGAAACAACAGATCCTAATTGGGTGCTCTAAGTAGAAATGATAAATCAAGGAATCATCTTGTTTAGAGCCTTCCATATCATCCAGTCTTGATTGATTATCCCAGTAATTTCAAAGAGACCAAGGCCAACTCATAACCTAGCCAACCTCCCAGCAAAGTAGACATGTCTTGAGACCCGAATCCCTCAGCATAAATCACAAACAGCTATCTCATGAGACAAAACTCCAGTGCTCTCTTATTTTTCCATTTTCTCAAGATTCAACAAGCCTTCAACCGTCGTGCCAGCGGCAGGTTATTCTGTTCGTCACAAATAAACATCAACAAGATTTTCTACTACTTGCATGGATTTGATTAGACGTCTACCATGGGTAACTTATTGTCTTTAGTCTCGTAAGTTTATCAGAATGCTTAGTACTTTTGGCTTCCATTGGAGCTTACGAGGAAAGCTCCATTATCCTTGCAAGGATGCTTCAGGATTGGAAAAGGGGGTTCCTGGTTACCGTTTAATCATCTATCCTTATATGTTTATTTCCCCTCTGCGCATGCGGCTGCTTTGGTTAGCTTAGAAGCACTACCTCTTCAAAAATCCTATAAGTTTTACTCAATAATTTCTGTTCCGTGAAGGCAATCAATCAAGTCACCAGGAACTCGGCTTATAATAAGTGGGCTAAAGATAAGATAGTCTTCTAATAAAGATTTAATCATTTGAGTAGGTTTGATATACATATTTTATATTTTGAGTTACTAAAATTAATTAATTTTTATATAAATTATAAATTATAAATTTTATTAAATTATATTATTAAATTTTTATTATTAATAAATTAAGTTATTTACATTATTTTTTTAAATAATTTTAATAAAAAATTTTATTTATTGTAGATATATCAAATATCACTTATTTTTATATCTTATTAAAATAATATCTTATTATACTCGTACATGAGAGGGCCTATTCTCATATAGGCCCAATTCAATCTTATTTGGCAAATATTCATTTAAAAGTAAATCAATTTTAAATCATATAAGTAAATTCTATAACGAAAAATATTCTTTCAAAACACTAAACTCAAAACATATTTTTTTATTTTATTATCTTACTTTTTTTTATTTAATTTTTATTAACTTAAATATTAAAATATGTTTTAAAGGATCAACTCTAATACTATTCAAATTCTTTTACAAATCTCACTTTTTAAATTTTACGTCAATATATCTAACACATGTATTGATATTGAATTAGTTTTCTTAGAAACTACTTATCAAGGTTGGCATGAGTTATTTTTTTTTATTAATAATATAATTTAACTATAAATAAAATTTTTAATGAAAAAATAAGTTAAATTCAATGTCTTATAATATGATCACCCATCAGGCAATTGATTTACTAATTAATTTATTTCGAATTTCCTTATTTATTAATAAATGACCAAACTTTCGAATTGTCTGGATGGATAAAAAAGCAAACATGTTCGTACAGAATTATGGGTTAGTTTTATTACAATTCAAACCATGAACTGAAGGAAAAGAAAATAAATTTTTAAGCCAATTAATGAATGAGTTCATGTTTATCGTGGAGCTCCCATGTCCTCCCCCCCCATCATAAATATATGCAAAATCAGCGAACAAGATAATGCCACGTAATCCAACTCTGACGACCGTCGGATTAAATTTTAATCTATGATTAAAAACCTAATCTAATCATATCTAAATCACACTCAGGTTAAAATAAGATTAAATTTAATTTAAAGTTATTACACATTTTTTTTTTGAGGTTTGCCCCACCACGTGGCGAGCAACAAGACTAGCATCGAAAACGAGGAAAGTTAAAAGTCTATCTCTCTCTCTTAGCTTCCAGAAAGTTCCGGGGAACTCGTGACGGAGAAAGAATAAATCATACACGCGGTCGTGATAACGCCACGTGTCAGAATTTGACGTGGCATCCGACGTGGCATACGTTACTTCTCTGTAAATGATACGGCCCCTCCAACATTAAGATTCTCTTAATTCTCCGTTTTCTCTCTTGCTTGTTTGTTTATTTATTTATTTATTTTTCTCTCTCTCGTTTCTTCTCTTCTCTTCCAGAAAACGGATCAGAAAATTTTCTTGGAATTTAATTTTAAATTTCCCAGAAAATTTAAAAAGGAAAGAAAAAAAAAAAGGAAAAGACGTAGCATTTCTCTAAATTTTGTTCAGAAAATGAACGAAAACGAAAGGGAAGAAGTGAAGATGGAGGAATGTAAAGAAATGGCGGTTTATATGTGGGGATATTTACCGGGAACTTCGCCGGAGAAATCTCCGATGTTGACTCCGGTTCCAGTTCAGTTACCAGCTTCCGTTCAAGGTGGAGCTTCATCGTGGAAGGACGTTTGTGGTGGAGGTTGTGGATTTGCCATGGCCATTTCAGGTTTTTTTTTTTGGCTAAAGATTTAACTTTTATTTGTGGAGTTAATGTTTCAAGTTAAGATCTAGGTTAATTTATTCGGGTTATGGATTTCACGAACTTTTATTTGTTTAAATTTTCAGTTAAGTGAGTTTAAGTTGAAACTAAAACAAAATTATTCACACTTCAGCCAAAGGTCTGATTAATAAAGAGAAAAACAGGATTAAACTTTAATTGAATAAAATGGTTGATTTGGTTTGGTTTTGGTGTTTGGAAATTTAGATTGCGGGAAGCTGATAACATGGGGTTCTGCAGATGATGAAGGACAAAGCTACTTGACATCAGGGAAGCATGGGGTAAATGAAGTGACCCTCTAATTTATTGAGTTAAAATGCTTAAGGGTTTGTTTTCTCTGAATTGATAAAATTCGATATATTCTATTTTGGGGGCATATATATTTTTTTGTTTAAATTTTGAAGGACACGCCGGAGCCACTTCCTCTTCCAACTGAAGCTTCAATAGTGAAGGCAGCTGCTGGCTGGGCTCATTGTGTTGCAGTAACAGGTACTGATTCTTTATTTCCTATTTTTCTTTGTATTGTTAGAATGTCAACAGCTTATATAAAGTATTTGCAAATAAAATTCTTTGAGGTACGAAGAAAACAAGAACACAAGTTATGTTTACTGGTTGAGGATGAAGATTCTGAAAGTTATTTGGGAAATGCTGATGATCATTGTTCTTGCATCACGGCCATATAGGTAATATCGTAGAAATATTTGTTGATTCTTCCAATTGACAGAAAGTGTACTCGAATGGAAGACCTTTTAGTGCTTCTGTTGTAGTCTCCTTGCTAGGGGGACTTGACTCTTTAATTACTTTCTGTGGATTGTTTAATACAATAGTTTGGTGGTTATATGTTCTCCATTGCTGCTGGCTTTGCCTCAATGCCTCTTGGCATGAAAACGGGTTCTCTATCCCTTTTTTTTTTAATTGAAATTGTTTTCCATCAAAATGGAGTCTGAATGGGCTTTTCAAAATTTCAATGTGCAGATACGGGTGAAGTGTACACATGGGGCTGGAAAGAGTGTGTACCCTTAGGGAAAGTCACCCTTGATATGGTTACCGGAGGGAGCTTTCAAAAGGATGTTGTTGGAAAACAGAGTACATGTCAAACTGAGCAAGGTGATTCCCTTGAAGCCTACCTATCTTAATTATGACAAATGGTGCACCATTTCTGTTTTTCAAACTAATGTTACGGAGGTTGAATTTCTTGTAGTGAGTCCAAAGTCTCGAGGCCCAAATGTAGGTGGTGGAACACTTTCTCAAACAGAGAATCGAAAAGCTGGAGAGGAAATACCAAAGCGAAGAAGAACATCTGCAGCAAAAGAAGAACATGAAAGTTTAGCTTCTGGAGATGAATTCTTCACATTGTCTCCCTGTCTTGTGAATCTGGGTCCGGGAGTAAGAATCACAAGTGTTGCTGCTGGGGGGCGCCATACGTTAGCACTTTCAGGTAAATGAAAGCCACATGTTGGGTCACCAGCCTGGATGTATTTTCAGGTGAAGGAGTTTCCTCTTGTCATCACACCACATAGTTTTGTAGGTTTTATGAAGTACGAAGATATGGAAGATTTTTGATCTAAAGCAAGACACCTGATGCATCATATTTTTACCGGGATTTCAGATACGGGACAGGTGTGGGGTTGGGGCTATGGAGGCGAAGGACAACTAGGCCTGGGTTCCCGAATAAAAATGGTGTCTTCTCCTCACCTCATACCATGCATTGAGCAAACTACTTCTGGGAAAGATAGGTCTGTGGCTGTTCATCAAGGAAGCTTGAATTCACAAATGCAATCTTCTAAAGCAGCTGGAAGCTATGTGAAGGAAATCGCTTGTGGAGGTCGGCATAGTGCAGTAATAACAGGTTAGCTTTTGGTGGTAGAACAATTCATTATTTTGCTAGGAAGGATTTTGGCCCTTTTTTTTTCGCCCATAAATTAAACATACCGTTTAAGTTTGACACAATTTTTCAGTTATAGTTCAACAGTGGCTATGACCTTCATCAAGATAATTCTAGCTTATATTTCTCTGACATGGATCTCCTTGGGTTGATTCTGGTTGCAAGTTGGTTGCAAAACTTTTCAGTTGCATTACGTTCTGACGTTCTTACTTCCCTTTATCCTTTTTTTCAACTGTAGATGCTGGAGCTCTACTTACCTTTGGTTGGGGCCTATATGGACAGGTGAATCTTCTAAAAGTGAATCTATTGCTTTTGTTGTTGGTTATGATATGAATGAATGAAGTGGCGCACTTTTTGAAATTTGTCCACCTTTTAAATATATATATATATATATTGAGAAATGTGAGTTTCTAAAACAATGTTTATTGGCACATTATTTCATATGTTAAGGCATATATGGCCCTCCTTCTGAACAACTAACCCGCAGTGCTTCTAAATATAGTTTTGTTCATTTTGCTTGTGAAACTAAAGTCATTCTGCGTCTTTTATCCAGTGTGGCCAAGGAAGTACAACTGATCTTCTGAGACCAACTTGCATTTCCTCTTTATCGGGTATTCAAGTCGTAGGAGTTGCAGCTGGGCTCTGGCATACTCTGTGCATATCTGTTGATGGCCAGGTATATACATTTGGTGGAAATCAGTTTGGACAGCTGGGTACTGGTGCTGAACAGGCTGAGGTACATTTGGTACTGTTATTTATTTCACCTAAGTCATCCCCAGTTGGGGGTAAGGGAAACATTCCATTTCTTTGGATGAAGAAGAAACTTAAGCCTAGGAGTTGACCAACTTCAACTTATGAATTAAATGATCGACTAGAGTGAAATCACCTTTCAAGCTGCTTCTTTCTTGTTCATTTTTATCATAAGAATAAGCTTGTTACTTCACGATTCGACCAATGTGCATGGAAAAGATTCAAGGTATTGGAGAAGTTTCTAAAACTAATTAATTGTTTCCATATCTGCTTCAGACGTCGCCAAAACAATTGGAAGCAGCAATTTTGGAGGGCAAGCATGCGAAGATTGTTTCATGCGGGGCTCGTCACAGCACTATACTTACAGGTATGACCATGGCTGCACAAATACTATAGGAGTTGAGAGCTAGGCAACAGAAATAGCTCTTGGTTTATTTAAGGTGGTATTTATGTAAGGTGCCATATATTAAGGGCTTAGATTTTTTTGCAAGGGCTCTGATAGAGGTAAAGAAGATAATATATAAATTTGGTAGTTTCATTATTTAAGGACCAAAGGATTAACATGAAATATAAGGGACGTGGAATTTGTCCAGAGGCATCAACGCTATAGCCATAGAAGTAGAACAAGATATATAAGTTTTGGCACTTTGCCTAAGCCAACAGAGGAAAGATAAGCATAGCGCTAAGAATTAGTATAAAATTTATCTGTTTTTTCTCAAGTTTCAAGCCTAAGATTGCATTTTTTTTTTTTTCTTGCCAGATGATGGCCAAGTACTTAGCTGGGGTTGGAATAAGTATGGCCAGGTATGATGTTAATCGCCCACTAGCTACTCGACATGTTTCATCTTCACGAATGTCAAATTCATACTCCTTGCTTGCCTGCATGCAGCTTGGTCTGGGTGATACAATTGACCGTAGCATTCCTGCCCTGGTTCCCATAGATGGTTGCCTACCAATAAATGTTGCTTGTGGTTGGTGGCATACGCTCATGCTGGCAGAAACACCAATTTGAGCTCCAAAAACAAGATCCAAGAGGAACAGTTTTGGTAATTTAGAGATGTACTAACCGGTCAATGTTCTTTCTTTGATGTATCCATCTCTTAGTGTGCTATTGTACATAAAGTTTGCTGTTTGCAAAATCCTTGGCAAGATTTGCTTATTTTTAGGGAGCTAGTCTGTTATTAGCAGCATATTGAAGTGCCAACAGCATTAAATTGTGCACAAACAATAAATGCTTGCACTGGTACGTTAATAATAAGTAGGTTTGTCATTCCTTTTGCCTGGTAATTCAAAGTTGTTTGGACAAATATTACATTTGCTCATGAAAATCTTCTCAGAAAGTGTACAAAGAGGAAGAGTGAGTTTTCTATGATTAAATCTTGCTTGAAATAGGATTCCTTTGACGCTGTAAAAGCTGCATCAAAGGCCAGAAAATATCCAGTCTGTGAAAGGCCTCAGAAGCCTGCAATGAATTGTAATCAAGTTTTAATAAATGTTGTAAATACTGATGATGAGAACAGACTTGAAATCTATACATCTGATCAGATACCTCAACAATGACTTGAGCCCATGAGTTGTTTGATCATCTCTCCTCACAACCTTAAAGATTGTTAAATTGAAACTGCGAATCAACTAATCAATCTCTAGAAACAGACCAGTAGACATTGGGAATTGATTTTTGTTTTATCAAATTGTAGTTGGTGCAGTTTCTTAAAATATTCGTGTCATGCTACATAGAACAGACCTCTATCAGTACGTGGCCTGGGTATGGAAGATCCTCCACTATAACGAGAAATATTTTCAGTTCATCTCCAATCTCAAAAGCACAACTGGTTCCAATTTAGTAACCATCTTTGCTTTTAGATGATCTCATATTCTTCCCCTGTAATTTTGAACTTCGGTTTGCCTTAAGCTCATAACATCATAAAATAAAAAATCATGATAGATTAGAACTACATGGCAAATCTTCCATTTACTAGACCTTTCCTGAACTCAAAGCAAAATCTAGATTTGAGCTCAAATGACCCTGATTTTCTATTTGTAACATTATTTTGGGGATATGGGATTGAAATAATTTTCTCACCTTTCCATTGACAAATGAGATAAACAAAAAATGATATTCCGAAAGGGCACAGAAGAAAAGGTCAATTTTGCAAATATTGACAGATGCAACTGTTACACCTGAATCTTACTAAGATGGTCTTTACATACCTCATGATGCGCCCATTGCCTCAATTTCTCAGCTTGGTTTGTTACACTCTTCAAATACAGCATGTGTTTAATGGTTTGATCCAAGAGAGCATCGATGTTATACTGAATTTATCAACGAAGTATATTTGATTACTTTAACAAGGATAAAAAGTACAGATGACATAGTAGAAGCACAAACAGATGCTATCTTGAAGAAATACTGACCTTAGCACCGTTGGGAACAAGTTCTTGCAGCTCTTAAGCCGATCCTGGATCATCTTTCTGTCCCTTAGCTTTGGCCTTGTGTTATCACAAGGTCTAACCTTTCTTTTGGTAACGCTGGACTGCTTTTGTACTTTTCTGAATTGTGTGTAATAGCAATCTTTTCCCAGATTCTCATTATCAGTTAACATGCTTACTGTACTCCCGAAAGAGGCTGAAATTTTAGAACTTGAATTATTTTTGGCCCCGCAAACAAATCCAGATGTAAGTCTGCTCGATGAAGTTGAATCACCTTTTACACTTTGAGGTCGAGAAGACACGGGAAGTTGTCCGGTAGATGTCATAACATGATTGGATCTATAAGCAATATTCACAGAACCATCCTATACATGGCCAGCCATGGCTTGCAACAGATATTCTCTATTACCTCCTTTGGCAGACGATGGGGGCTCAATGCCATCAAAAAGATCTCCAAAGATCTTTCCACTCAAACAAGTTGACTCCCACAAATATTCATTGCTTTCTCTTTGGGAAGTTGATCCAAGTACTTTGTGCAATTCAGAATCTTTGGGAAAGCTAAGGAAACCAGCATTATCAACATTATAGTCTCCAAAAGTTTGTGCCAGAAATTTTTGGACAGGGCATGGATTTATAATGCCATCCAAGATTTTTCCGCACTCTTTCAATGTGTAAGCATTACAATCAGGACATGCCTGCAAGTCCTCAAGACAAGACAAATCCCCCACTGCTATGTGGTTGGAACTTACAGATTGGCTTAGCGGTGATGACACTGCAGCGAGGCTAACTGGTTGGATGCTAATATTATTTCACTTTCAAGAACCTCAGGCAGATCATTCTAGGCACCTGACATGCATTGTGAACTGTGAACATTTAAATGTGGCAGAATCTGAGCTAAGGCTGACAACTTATTGGAGTTGTTACTGTTGACAGCCTTTGAATCTTCAGAGTGCAATGGGCTAACAACACTTTCAAGAACCTCAGGCAGATCATTCTAGGCACCTGACATGCATTGTGAACTGTGAACATTTAAATGTGGCAGAATCTGAGCTAAGGCTAACAACTTATTGGAGTGGATACTGTTGACAGCATTTGAATCTTCAGAGTTCAATGGGCTAATCAATGCACTTGCAGACTCTTCTAACTTCTCCAAAGGATTTGATGTTAGCGGTGATGGCGAACTGCACGTGAATGTTTTTCCAGGCGGATCTACCATTGATGTATGCAGGAATGGACAAATCTTCAGCAACCTGTTGATGTACATGGAAATAAACAGAAGAACATAAGATAGATATACGACAAGCGCACCACTTACGTAGCTGAAATGTAATCATCCACCAATTAAGTACAGCACAAACAATCAGACATACTCACATGAAGACAAAAAAAAAATTGCGAAAATAGTGTGGATCCGGTATAAAGCACAAATTGTTAATGGCAGTTGCAGTGGGGAAAGAAGTTCTTTCCCTTTTAGGTACAACTAATTAATGCACTGCTCTTCAAATGGGGGTCCATACCGCATTTTCAGAAACCATGAGTTTGAAACCATCCTGATAATTTTGTACATGGTGTATGTAACTACAAATGATGGGAAATTTAACGATAACATATAGAATACTATTATAGCCAATAAGACAAGAACAAACACAAACCATCTCCACTGAACCAAGTTGCAGAACTCCATGTGGAAGCACAGGTACCAGCAAAATAGTCTGCAGGAGGATCACAAGTAATAAACATAGAGTCCATTTTAAAGATATAAAATGGAGCAGGTAACTTCACCATCAATTATGCACGAAAATTGAAGACATGCAAACATGTGTACTGAAGTGCATAGGGAAGCATGCATCTGGAGTATCTAGGCCGATAAGCTATGGGACAGGATTATATTACCTTTATTCCTGATGCGAAAAAAACTAACCGTTCCTCTGGACACTAGCAATTGAAAAATAAAACTTGTAAATTGTAGCGTATGCTATCCAACGTTTGCAGAGCTGATCCCATCGTAAATGAATCATACATCATTAGCAGAAATTTAACTCAGGAACTAACTTCGAGTTAGCTTTGCCAGTAAAAATATCACAGGACAGCTAGCAATGCTTACCCATATATGCCACTTTACCAACAATCCTGAAAAATGTAGAGAACCAAAGCACTAGTAGTTCCAAACAACTTTTGAGAGTACACTTTGGCCTGGTAACATCTTCCAAAGAAACAGAGAGAGAGAGAGAGAGAGAGAGAGAGAGAGAGAGAGAGAGGTGCAGGCTGATGGTAGCGGGCAGAAAATTAAATTTAGGATAATGCTAGCATAAGAGACGAAGGGCCAGCATAATTAATTTCTTGAGGCTAAATATTAAAACGTTCATTCGGGATGAGCGATAAAAAATAGGCACTTTCATATCTGGCAAGTAAAAAAAACTGTTATGTACCAGAAGAAACAAACAGTAGTTGTACCGATAAAAGTTAAGATCAACATTTTACCCCTCTTCCCATGCATACTTAAGATGTGACATATTACCACCACCCGGCCAATTGGGTATCCTCCGAAACAACCGTCATCGGTACTCGTTTCAAAGTGTGATGGAATAATCTCACTATCAGGATATACATCACTTGGATATTTCCGTAGATTCTTTAGGTATTGGATAAACACTGTACCCATCTTCCCAGGTCAAGCTCCTGAAACCAACATAGGCAACTAATGAAACACGCATCCCACAAAAAATAGAGGGAAAACTCTTATTTTGGGAGGGTTAGTGTAACAAAAATAAGTTTCATGATTGGCAGACAGTGTTATAAAAACAACTGATGGGTAAATTTACAATAACATCAGTATATGTCTCACAGAACCATTGGAAAGTTGAATTATTCTCCTCTTCGGATGGTTTTGCTATAAAAAATGAAGGGAAACAATTACAGTCCAGAGTCCACAGCTTCGTTATCTTTAATTACAGATGCATTTTTCAGCATTTGCTACGAGGAACGCCATTAAAACGAAGGTTACCAAAAGGTTATTTGTTTAAGTTCACCAGCAGTCTAGCTTCATAGAATATTTGACGTAAATCTGTATGCGCCAGTTGGTTACCAACATCCTCGAAATCGATCAATTGCCATTTAAAATTGTACTAATAAGTAATAAGACCAATTTATGTTGGAATATTTTCAAAATAATGTCAAAGATCATGTTTTCAAAAGTTGTTTCTCTTAATTATAAAGAGTGGTGCATTTGATTATTTACCAAGTGGTGTGACTATTCAAATGGATATATATTTGGAAAACTTACGTCTACATGAAGAGATATTTATTTACATATAAATAAAACCCCTCTCATTTGGAAGACATAGATAGAAAAATAGATAGAAAACTATAAATAGAATTTTGGTAGTTTTGTCATACACTGCTTAGTGCATAGTAAATTGATGTCGTTAATGCAAAACGCCGTCAATCGTGGGGCTTCATTGTATCTTCAAAGTTTATACGCTGGTAACCCTTTTGCATACCTAATTAATGGTGGAGGCGAATAAAACCTTAAAGAGAGTGGCATTGCTGCACACCTTGAAGCCTTCGTCAATTTCTCGTGTTTTTCGGTTCCCCACGTACTAACAATTTTAAGGTTTTATTTGTGTAATTTTACGAGAAATTTGATTAAAGGTGAAGGAGGATACAATGAAAGGTGCAAGACCCAGCATTTATAAACCATTGCCTACCATAAGCTTGTTAAGATACAAATGTTTGAGATGCATGGCAAGAGTAAAAACGATACGTGAAAAATACATGTTATGGAGCGTCAGGTACGCATTGTTTCTTTCATATATTTAATTAAATTTGTAATACAAATAAACTTAAGTGATAAATGAGACAATCAATGACGGCTCAAGTTTTCATAATGCTCTACATCCAGGTATGTTTTGTGAACATTTATTTAAATTAATTATATGTAAAATCTTTACTTTTTGGATAGTAATTTAAGTTGTGTTAAAGTCTTAATAGCTTATAATGAGATGTCTATGAAGGTATTTGAAAAAGTTAAACTTTACTTACAAATTATTATATTGGTCTTATGATTCACGTTTGTTGTATATTGTTGGTGACTTATGATATTGATCTTTTATGAATAATTATGACTATGCAAAATATATATGTTTATTGGCAATTATATATATAATAAACTAAATAAAAGTTTATTATATAGATGGACATATAAGGTGGATCATTTTGGTTGGCTTAAAACAACCATAAACTTAAATTGGTTTTATATTTGGTTATACATTTTAGTAGTCCACATTAAAAGGGTTAAATAAAATTATAAGTATTTAACCTATTTTATTATTTGTCACATGAATTTATGTTGGTTTTATGAAATAAAAAGTTGGACTATTTTACAAAATTTATTATCAATATAGAAGTGGTTTTGACTAGAAATGATATAAGTTAAAAATTATTTGTATGATATTTTTTTCTGGTCAAAGTAGAATAGTGGAAAAGCAAAAGCTTTTATAATATAGTCACTATTCTAATATGAAAATAAAATCTTCTATTGAGAATGTGTAACATAGTAGTCATTAATTTGGCCACAAGGATTTGGAGATCCAAATTTGACTATATAATTTTATCTCATTTAGTATCTAGTGTATGCTATGGTGCATATGAATATGATTAAAGTGGATATAATTTGAACAAAGCTATAAATAAATAGTTTGTTTATGAATATGATAAAATGCATTTTTATCCACCACATATAGCATTGGTAAGTGATCTCCTAAAAAGTCATTATGGAATCATGATATAAGATTTATAAAATATGGATGAGCATGATATATAAAACTAATAGAAAGGTGACTTTTGTCATCCATTGATTAATGCTTTCCATATTGATAGTTATCATAAGTGATCATGCTTAAGGGATATATGAAAATATTCATAAAAAATTAAGCTATTTGGAAAATCTTGACTCAAAAATAAAAATATTAAAATAGCAAGAAGAAAGTTATTATTCCATTTGGGTGGAGGACAATGCTTTGGTTATTAACAATAAAATGACTAATAATATCCTTGATGAATGGTGTATTTATGTAATAGTCACTTGATAAGCCTGGTAATGGTTTGGTAATATTGATTATTGTTTTAAAACGAGATATGAAACACCCTTGTGTGTCTATGGTTTGTTGATAAAAAGTCATGTATTTTGGGTATATATACACAATAAGTTTAAAATCATGTATTGACTATGGCAACAAGCTATGAAAAAATAGCAACAATATTATCTTATTTCACCAAGGGATTTGAGGCCTCATTATAAGAAATTAGTTGGTTGAAAATGATAATATGATGTATGGTTTGCACATTTGGTAATAATAAAATTAAGATATAAATAAAATAGATAAATATGTAACCATCATTAAAAATAGATAAAGTGATCACTTGAATGCTATAAAGCAAAGAATTGGTATTGTATAAAGGATATCCTTGATAAGTAAAATATTATTAAAAGCATTTCTTAGCCAAAGAATGTATATTCATACATGATGAGGGTATTGGTCTTGTGAATCTTCAAGATACAAGTATTTATGAAAGTTCACCATGTGGTATGGAAATTAGTATAGCTATGTTCGTAATTTGGGGATGAGGACAATCTCATAATATTAAGTCACCCATAATAGAAACTCGACTCAACACTTGGTATAACGTCAAGTCTTGAGTTCAATGAGACAAATTACATCATCTGTATGTGGCTGCTAGCACTATAATATTATATAATATATCATTCCAGGTAAAGTGCTAGGTACCCATAATATTAAGGGAAGGATAAGTAAATATACTCTTAATAGACCCATAACATAAATATGTTAGAGTGTTATAGTTACGGGAACACTCTCGATGGAATCTACCTATGTGAGTGTGAAGTGTGGCCGTTTCTAGAAGCTCAAAGGCTTGGCTCTAACAGTACTCATGAAAAGAGGACAAAGACACATGGCCATAATAGTATCCCTGGATACTATGCATTGATTGGTGTTGAAATCTTTGTGTGAGATGTATTCGGTTAACCAAATGGAATAGCTGGTTCAAAGCATATTCATACATGTAATTTCGATTAACTTTAGCATATTTTCACTAAGTGAAGGTTCAATCGTAAGACACCTTCATTTATGCAATAGATTACTAAAATTTTCAAAATTTGATTTATTTTGAAAATGGTGGGGGATTGTTGGAACATTTTCAAAATAATGTCAAAGATCATGTCTTCAAAAGTTGTTT
>JBBYHM010347189.1:0-25125 GCA_038381775.1 Adansonia rubrostipa
TTATACCAGCCTTTTGGAGCCAAATTAGAGGTGTTTTTGGCCATTTCTCAAGGGGGACAAGGTGATGTCAGCATGGTAGCTATAAGGTGGTTGTAGGAAGCAAATTGCTGCCAATGTGATGTGCATAGGGTGGCTGGATTGAATGCTGAAATGATTTTCTAGCAAATAGGATGGCTGATGATGATATTGGTTAGCAAGCTAAGGAGGAGGGTGATCATGTGATGTTGACCCTTTTTTGATCCAATTTAGACTTAAAAAAGATGTTAAGATTAATTTAAAAGTCTAAATTCGTAACTGATATGTGTTTTAATCTTTCCTTATGCAAAGAAACGAGTTAAAATCGAGTTTTGGATCAATGATGGACGAGTCAAAGATGCTAGGACCGTGAAAATGGCCTGCATGTATCGATACATTGCATAATGTATCGATACATTTGGTCCAAAAACCTTGTCTGTATCTATACAATGAACATTGTATCATACTATTAACCATTGTATCGATACTATGAACCACTGTATCGATACATTCCTTTATAGAATGCATGTTGTGGTCCTAGCATGGTCTAGTATCGATACATGAGGTCCTGTATCGATGCAGAGGCTTACGTATGAATCCATCTACATGTTGTATCGATACAATAGGGACATTTCAAATTTTTGGCACGTTGGAGCATTGTATCGATACATGAGAACCATGTATCGATTCATGAGAAGTAAAATTATGAATTTTCTTATATCTTTTATCCCCAGATACCTTAGACTACATCATTTGATGCCATATCTTTGCATTTATCTTTGATATGATCCCTAGGCCTTTGTGACATCCTCAAAATGCTTTTTCGCTTAGAGACGCTGTCGCCCGATGATCATCGCACCCTTTTACATCCATGCTCCAGATTGCTAAAAATTAGCCCGGACAAAATAAGGTGTCTACAACTTTGCTTGGATTATGGGGTACAGTCGGATATGCACCACTTTTAGTCCGACGGCAGTATGGGACTAAGCAATTCTTCCCAATGACTTTCGATTTGGCTAGTATGGATTTGGATTATCATGGGGAAGGATACAAAAACATGCTTTCGACAACTGTCGTACATTGAAAAGAGAAATACAGGTCCAGGCTGCTCTCTTAAACAAATTAGACCACTCTTGGGTACGATGCATGGAGATCAATTTGGGGTTATAATTTGATTATTCCAAGCACATAGGGGGTCGGTCTTCAAGCGACCATTCAACCAAAGCCTCTCATGCCTTCTGAAGTGGAGTTAATCAGAGAAGGGGCAGAAAGAGATCAGAAAAGAGCGGTTGCTAAGAATCAAGCCCTCTAGGAAGAGATCATGTATCTAAAGATGAAGATGGAAGCCATAGACAAAGATCTTCAGAAAATGGAAGAGCAGTACACTTTAATGAAGCATTATTGGGTATAATAAAACAAGAAGATAAAAATCATTTATCTATCCGAAAGCTCTAGCAAATCTCCTAGTCAAGTTACTGAGGAAATGCATAAGCTCTGCAGAGAGCTTGGACAGTGGAAAGCTAAAGCTATAGGAAGCAAAGCCAAGGCAGCTGCATTCAAATAAGAGCAAAGGACGCATTTAAATACACAAAGACAATGGAAGAGGTTCACGAAAAAGAATGAGTGGCTCAAAAATGCCCTTCACCAAGAACGGGAAAGGATGACAGAATTACACCAAGAAATAAAAGCACTCATTTCAGCATTAGGGCAAATAAAACAAGAGTTGTCTCAAATAGAGTATAACATTGAGGCATGGGCCTAAGCATACGAGGAAATGGATGTTTGTTGGGATAACAAGTTGTCGAGTCCAGGACAACCGTGACAAGTGGATGGCTAATTCGCTAGGGCGACAGTTTTATATTGATCATCTAACGAAACAAATTCACTAAGCAGTCATCCAAGTGAGGGATATGTTAAAAAGGATCCAAGGACTTTGAAGATAGATCAACCTTGTCGACGAATTCGGCCTAGCAATACTTCAGTTTTTAGAACGAGCCAAAAAGCAATATGACTAAATTAGGAAGTTCTATGGACATAATTCTAATGTGATAAGTAATATTTAATTCCCTTCTAAAATTAATGGAAGTTATGGATTTTTAAGTCTTGCAGTAAAACAAATGCCCTTGAATACATTCATTACTCATGCATACATACATATACACATATGATTATTAATCTATTAATAATTACTTAATTCGTGAAAATTTTGGAATTCACACAAGGTTTAACTATTGCGAATCGAGACCAATCAACATCGTCAATACCCACACATAGTTACTACACCAAAGCAAGAGCAAGGAGAATGGCTAAAGACCATATCGTAAGATTGGAATGGCTCAAGGAAAGCCACAAGCAGGCTTAAGAGGCCATGTTGAAAAGGTAGGATGAACTTCAAGCTTAAATCGCACAGATGATGGAGCTACTACTAGTTAGGGGGCCAACTCGCCCCGCGCAAGAAGCAAATACTGATGCTCCTATTGGAGGATCCAGAGGGGCACTAGTTGAAGAATTAGGCACCAACCCATCATTGGCCAATACCTAGAATAGGGCCCTAATAGCTCCTTTTCCACCAGTCATCATCATAAACCCTGAGGCCATACCTCAAGAAATGACTACGCTAGCTATTCCCTTCCAAGAGGAAAATATGGGATTAGGGATCAATAAAGAAGAGAGGATTAAGCAAAAAACCAAAAAAGTAGTTAAAGTTGAAATAGAAAGGGAAAGGAAAAACTACTACTCCTTGAAAGAAGGTTAAAGGCCATAGAGGGGGTCAAATTATATAGCAGTATGAACGTCAAAGACCTCAACTTAGTCCCAAATCTTGTTTTCCCCTCAAAATTTAAGATGCTAGAGTTTGAGAAGTATAAAAGCACTATACCCCTCAAGCACACATCAAAATGTTCATCAGAAAAATAGTAGGCTACTCACAATAAGATAAACTCCTGATCCACTATTTTCAGGAAAGCCTGTCAGGATCGACGTTAAGATGGTACAATGATTTGAATCATACCCAAATTAAATGTTGGGCTGACTTGGTAAGTGTTTTTCTCTAGCAATACAAGCATATGGTTGAGTGGGCTCCAAATTGTTTGACCCTCTAAAATTTAGAGAAAAAGTCAATCGAATCCTTCAAAGAATATGCCTAATAATAGGGGGACATAGCCTTTCAAGTTCAACCACCCTTGACAAAGAAGGAAATGACAATGTTATTTGTCGATACTTTGTGTCTGCCTAATTATGACAAGTTAGTAGGCAATACGATAAATAATTTTTTTGATCTTGTAATCTTTGGAGCAAAGATTGAATCAGCCATTAAGGCTCGAAGGCTTACATCAGGAGAGTCCTCTAGTGCAAAGAAGCCAGGACCAGTAAAAAAAAAAGATGAAACACCATCAGTCGATTATATGAGCCAGCCATACTGCCCAGGACCTTACCCCTATTATCAAAATCCCAAAAAAATGCCCTAAAACACTTATCCATACAACACACCTTGAGCACCTGTTTCAATAACCGTCCAAGCTATCATTCCAAACCTACTTTCCTAAAACCATCCAAGACTCAGCATCAATACAAAACCCTAAAGAACCAATCAATTTTGACCCTCTTCCTTATTCATATAAGGAAATGTTCGACAAACTTTCAAAAGCAAGGCTAGTAGTGCCAATATTTTCCAAACTGTATGAAAAAAATTACCCTAGTTGGTATGATCTAAATCTGCACTGTAAGTATCATGCAGTAACAGGTTACTCAATCAAAAACTGTACAACCTTCAATCAAAAGGTTTAAAGTCTTTTTAAGAAGGATGCCTTTTAAATTGACAATGGCTCAGCACCTAATATGGCAGCAAATCCCTTTCCAGATTATATCAAACCTAGGATTAATGCTCTGATTATCGAAGAAAAAGATCGAAGGAAGTTAAAAGTCCAAGAAGTTAGGACTTCTATGGAAAAAGTATAGGCTACCATTGGAAGAGATGATAAAGAGTTCACTGAAGATCATGGGATTTACCCATGCCCCCTGGACATGTTTTAAGGAATTGAACATGTGCTGAGAAAGGCATAGTGTCTTGGCCAATCCGAAAGTAATAACTAAGAAATGAACTCTATCGTCTATAAATTTTTTTGTAAAAACTCATAATATTAGTTTATCATTAGTAAAAATGAAATGCATGTAATCTTTCCTTATACAATCTTTCTTGGCTTTTTTTCTTTCTTACATCCATTTTTTTATGATTTTTTATCTCAATATTTTTTTCTTTTTTTGTATTCATACCCCATTCATATCCCATATTCTTTAGCCCATTTTTTCTTTGCTTTTGCCTTTATAGAGAAACAGAAACAGATAAATCTGATTAGGATTTAGAGGTTAATTTTGATCAGGTTATTTACTCGAACAAGGTCAATCTTGAAGAAGATGTCGATGATCATATCTTACCTCCTAATTTGTTAAAAATAATTGAACGAGAAGATGAGCACATAATACCCTATGAAAAGCGCACTAAGATTATCAATTTGGGGAATTATGAAAATGATAAAAGGAAGATCAGAATAGGAACTGCCATAAAGGCTTCCACCCAAGAAGATCTGATAAGTCTACTGCATGAATTCTGAGACATCTTTGCATGGTCTTATCAAGACATGCCAGGATTAGATGCGAAGATTGTGGTTCATAAATTGCCCTTAAAGCCGCAATGCAAGCTGGTTTAATAGAAGCTAAGGAGAATAAAATCAGAGTTACTTTGAAGATAAAAGAAGATGTTAAGAAGCAGTTTGAATCTAGATTTCTGAAGGTGGCAAAATATCTAGAGTGGGTTACAAACATTATTCCAGTTTTTAAGAAAGATAGAAGAGTTAGAATGTGTGTAGATTACTAGGACCTTAATTGAGTAAGTCTAAAAGATAACTTCCCCCTCCCTCATATAGACGCCGTAGTTGATAATACTGGGAAAAACTATTTATTTTCCTTTATGGATGGATTTTTGTGATATAACCAAATTAAAATGGCTCCCAAGGATATAGAGAAGACCATATTTGTTAGAATATGGGGAAAATTTTGTTATAAAGTAATGCCATTGGGGTTGAAGAATATGGGAGCAACTTACCAAAGGGCAATAGCCACCTTATGCCGTGACATGATGCATCAGGAAATTGAAGTGTACATTGATGACATGATTGTTAAGTCCCTTCAAGAAGAAAGTCATGTAGCAGACCTGCGAAGTTGTTTAAAAGGTTTAAAAATATTGTTTAAAGCTAAACCTAGCGAAATGTACATTGGGAGCTAGGTCTAGAAAATTATTAGGTTTTGTTGTAAGTGAAAGAGGAATTAAAGTTGATTCGGATAAGATCAAAGCTATACAGGAGTTGCCATCCCCACACACACCAAAAGAAGTGAAAAATTTCTTAGAGAGATTAAATTACATTGCTAGATTCATATCTCAGCTTACAAATAAGTGTGATCTAATTTTTTAGCTTTTGCAAAAAAAAATCTTAGTGAGTGGGATAGTGAATGCCAAAATGCTTTCCAAAAAGTTAAGCAATATCTTTTCAATCTGCCGGTATTGGTACCACTTGCTTTGGGATAACCTTTGATCCTATATTTGTTAGTCTTTGAAAGATCCATGGGCTGTGTGTAGGGGCAGCATGATAAGACTAGAAAGAAAGAGCGAGCAATCTATTACCTCAGTAAGAAATTTTTGGATTATGAGGTAAATTATTCCCATATAAAGAAGATATGTTGTGCTCTACTATGGACACCAAAAAAGCTCTGATAGTACATGTTGTATCATGTTACATGGTTGATCACCAAAATAAACTCAGTCAAATATCTGTTTGAAATGCCAGCTTTATCAGGAAGGATAGTTAGGTGGCAAGTTTTACTATCCGAAAATGATATCATTTAGGTAAGCCAAAAGGCGGTCAAAGAAAGTGCTATTGCTAAATTCTTAGTAAGCCAGGCACTTAACGATTATCAGCCATTGGATTTCAAATTCCTTGACAAGGACTTGATGAATATTACGGTTGAAGAAGAAAAAGAGTCATCGAAAGGATCTACATGCAAAATGTATTTTGATGGAGCATCTAATGCATTAGGCCACGGAATTAGCATAATTTTAATATCTCTAAAAAAGGATTATTACCCTTTTACAGCTTGAATAATTTTTGATTACACCAACAATGTGGCAAAATGTGAGGCATGTATTATAGGGCTTCGAGCAGTATTAGAAAAGAAGGCCCAGGAATTGAAAGTCTACGGAGATTCAGCCTTGGTAATTTACCAATTACGTGGAGAATGGGAAACATGAGACTTAAGGTTGCAGCAATATAAAAAATTGATTATAGAATTACTAGAAGAATTTGAAGAAGTAGACTTTATTCATCTGTTCATTGGTGATAATCAAATGGCGTATGCTCTAGCAATATTAGCTTCGATGTTCAAAGCAAACAAGGGGTAGGAGGTGACACCTATTGAGATAAGTATTTATGAATTCCCTGCATACTGCCACAACATTTAGATTGAGGCAAATGGCCTTCCATGGTATCATGATATCAGAAATTATTTAAAGGATCAAATATATCCACTAAATACCTCAAAAATTGATAAGAGAACCTTAAGAAGGCTGGCACTGAATTTTATCTTAGACGGAGAGATTTTGTATAAAAAAAGTTTCTACCAAACACTGTTAAGTGTATTGATGCCTTAAAAGCAAAGAAAATAATAGAAGAAGTACATAAAAGGTTTGTGGGATTTATGCCAACAGACACAAGATGGCAAAACAAATCATGAGATTAGGCTACTTCTGGATGACTATGGAGAGTGACTGTATCAAATACACCCGAACATGTCATAAGGGTCAAATCTATGCTGACAAGATTCATGTCCCACCCTCACTGTTACATGCCATGATCGCGCCACGACCTTTTCTATATGGGGTAAGGATGTCATCGAACCTATTACTCTTGCAGCATAAATAGGCATCGTTTCACCTTGGTGGCTATTGATTATTTCACCAAATGCGTGGAAGCCACTTCTTTTGCAAATGTCACAAGATTAGTGGTGATTAAATTTCTAAAGGCCAATATCATTTGTAGATTCGAGGTCCTTGAAAGAATTATAATGGATAATGCCTCTAACTTGAATAATAAATTGATGACAGAGGTTTGTGCCCAGCTTAAAATCTCTCATCACAATTCGATCACATATCGTCCAAAAATTAAAGGCGTCATAGAAGCTGCCAACAAAAATATTAAGAAGATTATGGGAAAAATGGTGAAGATTTATAAAAATTGGCACGAAAAGCTTTAGCTCACTCTTGTTGCTTATCGAACCTCAGTATGGACCTCGACTGGGGTAATGCCTTACTCATTGATTTATGGCATGAAAGAAGTACTACCAATTAAAGGCGAGATCCCATCACTTTAAATATTAATGGAGACCAAGTTGGAAAAAGCTAAATGGGCATGAAATCACTATGAACAATTGAACTTTATTGAAGAAAAGAGGTTAAAAGTGATCCTGCATGGGTAAATGTACCAAAAAAGGATGATGAAGGCCCATGATAAGAAGATTCGTCTAAGACAATTTCATGAAAAAGAATTAATGCTGAAGAAAATCCTCTCAATAAAAAAAGATCCATGAGGTAAGTGGACACCTAATTGGGAAAGGCCCTACGTGGTTCACAAGGCATTTTCAGGAGGTGCAGTAATCCTTACCAAAATGGATGGAGATGTCTTACCAAATCCCATCAATGCCGACAATGTAAAAAAATACTATGCTTAAAAAAAGAGAAGAAAAGAGAAAAAACAGAAAAAAATAAAAATCAAATGAAAACTCAAATGGAGCATTTGATTAAAAGGTGATATAAGAGGGAGGCTTTGAGTTGAAAACCTGAAAGGATGGCTAATCAAAGAAAGAAATGATCAAATCATAGGCATGATATGATCAAACGTATCTCTAAAAGATGGATCTATGCAGAAATAGATATTCTGTTCAGAAGAAATTCTTCGAAGATCTGAATTTAGTTGTCTAGACCTTTTCTTTGACATTTACCATTATTTTTATGAATCTCTTCTTAGGCATTTTACCATTATTTTTGTAAAAAAAGTCAATATTTTACTTTTTTTCCCTTGTAATGCAACCTCCGTTAGATTATTTTTTTTATCGTGCTAACATTTTTGCTAAATGATATTAACAATTTAAAGAAATAAAGATTGATGAAAATAGATAACAGACTAATTTCTTTGAGTTACTTTGGAATGAGGTTAAAACATTATGAAAATCTTGGTTCACATCGTAATTCCTTCGAACGTTCTAGGAAGAGTTATGGGTGGATAACTAATGGTCTTAGATAGAATTCTAAAGATGGAGGAAACTCAACCTCTTAGAAGATATTCATCATTTTGTTCTGGCTGTCAAGGGAGTTGATGGAAATGTTAGGTCCTTGTTACATTCTGGAAACCACAAATGGATCAAAAAAGGGCATCCCCCATACTTTCCAATCATATCCCTTTTTCTTAACTACTAGATGGTATTAATGCATCACAAAGTCTTGTTTTCTCTCAGGGCAGGTACATCACCCATATTTCCAATCATATCCCTTTTCCTCAACCACTAGATGGTATTAATGCATCACAAAGTCTTACTTTCTCTCAGGGCAGGGACATCGCCCACATTTCCAATCATATCCCTTTTCCTCAACCACTAGATGGTATTGATGCATCACAAAGTCCTACTTGCTCTCAGGGCAGGGACATCGCCCATATTTCCAATCACATCCCTTTGTCTCAACCACTAGATGGTATTGATGCATCACAAAGTCCTGCTTTCTCTTGGGGCAGGGCCATCACCCACATTTCCAATCATATCCTTTTTCCTCAACTATTATATGGTATTGATGCATCACAAAGTCTTGCCTTCTCTTAGGGTAGGGATATCGCCCATATTTCCAATCATATCCCTTTTCCTCAACCACTAGATGGTATTGATGCACCCGCATATTCCTAATCATACCATTCTTTTTCAGTCACTAGATAACGCTAGTGCATCATAATCCAAATTCCTCATAGGGTAAGAATAATTATTTCTATAAAGATAGCGTTAGATTCAAGACTGGCCCTTTACAGCCAAAAAGATTTTCCATGCTTTATGAAGATGTTTTTAGGCTTGTGAAGTGGGTTGAATCATGATTAAAAAAAGAAAATGAATGAAAAATATAAAAATAAGGAATAAATCTAATCATGAAAATCCATGCACATTCATCAGGCATTCACATTCATAATTATGTAATTCACAGGTTTAAAGCAATGAAGCAAGAAAAAACTATCAGAATAGATACTACTTCAAAATCAAAAGGTAAGTCAAGCTTTCCTTAAAGATCTCAAATATCAGATTATTTCAACCTTATTATGGTTTGTCTCAAATTAACCGTACTCTCAAAAGGTAAGTCAAGCTTTCCTTAAAGATCTCAAATATCAGATCATTTCAACCTTATTATGGTTTATCTCAAATTAATCGTATTTGATCGAATTCCTACTTACTTGGTTGTACTCAGTCAAGTCTTGCTATCTTTTACTTAGTTAAACTTTTCTTTCACTTTCGTTTGATGTGATGGTTTAGCCCTGATCAAACTTCTTTTCACCTCTGTTTGACATGATGGTTTAGCCCTGATCAAATATTCCTTTCATCTTTGTTTAACATGATGGTTTAGCCCTGGTTAAACTTTTGTTTCACTTTCGTTTGACGTGTTGTTTAGCACTAGTCAAATTTTTTTCATTTCATTTGATGTGATAGTTTAGCCCTGGTCAAACTTTTTTTCACCTCTGTTTGATGTAATAGTTTAGCCCTGGTCAAACTTTTTTTTGCTTTCGTTTGACGTGATGGTTTAACCCTGGTCAAACTTTTTTCACCTCCGTTTAACATGATGGTTTAGCCCTAGTCAAGCTCTATTTTCCTTTCATTTGACTTAATGGTTTAGCCCCATTCAAACTCATTTTTTCCTTTTGTTTGACGTGATGGTTTAACCCTGGTCAAACTCTTTTTTCATTTTGTTTGACATGATGGTTTAGCCCTGGTCAATTTTTTTTTTACTTTTGTTTAACGTGATGGTTTAGCCCTGATCAAACTCCCTTTTCATTTCATTTGATGTGATGGTTTAGCCCTGATCAATTTTTTTTACTTCTGTTTAACATGATGGTTTAGCCTTGGTCAAACTTTCTTTTCATTTCGTTTGACATGATGGTTTAGCCCTGGTTGAACTTGTTTTCACTTCCATTTGACGTGATGGTTTAGCCTTAGTCAAACTTTCTTTTGATTTCGTTTGACATGATGGTTTAGTCCTGGTCAAACTTTTTTCACTTTTATTTGACATGATGGTTTAGCCCTGATCAAACTCCCTTTTCATTTTATTTGATGTTTTGGTTTGGCCCTAGTCAAACTTTTTTTCGCTTTCGTTTGACATGATGGTTTAGCCCTGGTCAAACTCTTTTTTCACTTTCATTTGATGTGATGGTTTAACCCTGATCAAACTTTCTTATCCTTTTCGTTTAATGCGATGGTTTAGCCCTGGTCAAATTTTTTTTCATTTTGTTTGACATGATAGTTTTCCTTGGTCAAACTTTTTTTTACCTCCGTTTAACATGATGATTTTGCCATGGTCAAACTCCCTTTTCATTTTGTTTGATGTGATGGTTTAGCCCTAGTCAAAATCATTTTCACTATCATTTGACATGATGGTTTTGCCCTAGTCAAACTCCCTTTTGTATCTCGTTTGATGTAATTGTTCAGCCCTAGTCGAACTTGTTATGTTTAACCTTAGGTATTACCTTTGTATCCTTTGTCTACCCATCGGCTTAGTCCCGGGTAACTCTTTTCATTTGTTGACCTGATTGCTTGGTCTCAGTCAGTTTGTCTTATTGGTTGGTTTGTGCATTTTCGCCTTGACTAACTCATTTTCGATATTACCTTCACTATAGGGTGAAAGTTCCCCTTCTACTCAGTAAGCTCATATATATATATATATATGTTCATATCTCATTTTTCTTGTACTTTATGGCCCAGACAAAATTATGTCTATTTGGTCTTTGTGCCATTCCTGATTCTTCACAACGGACAAAGAAGGGCAGCTGTAGACACCTAATTTCGTTCAGGCTATCTGTCCCTGAAAGCCCCAAAGATCCGAGAACGAAAATATAATGGCTACTCTGATGGAGGTCAACTTCCACTAAAGGGGTTTCACATTTTTATAATTTTAATCGGTCATACGTAAATAACTGTATATACATATGATGAAAAATTCACTTTTTCGAGTAAAAAAGACGAATGCACAAAAGAAAAATTTTTGCTTTTGAATAAGTTCGTGACAAATTTTGGAAATTACTTTTGCAGATGATCTCACGGTTAATTTTTCTATTTTTAAAAATTTTTTGAGATTTTTTTAAAAAAACTTGAGAAATTAGTGGTCAAATATTTTTACTGACACCGATGTGGTATTATGCTGATTCTCACCCTGAAAAATTATAAATATTCAAGGAAAAATATTTATTGACATTTTCTACCATGAAGTGTCAAACTGTAAATTTTATAAATTAATTTTGAAATTTGTACTATTACGACTATCATGCATGTGAATTTTACTTTTTGTTCTTGTTGATCTATTTGTAAATTTTACAAGTTCATTTTCTTCACCTTAGAAATTAATCTTTTGAATAGTATGTGGTCTGGAATTTGTTTTACTTCAGTGTCAATAAAATTTTATAATTTTTTTAGTATTGAAATACGAGTTTTTCTTTACTTGTAAAATTTTCAGTGGAATCCTCTCAAGTTTCAAGCATCAAAATTCATCTAATATTATTGTTTGATTCACATTAAATTAGTTTTGAAAATTTCATTTATTTCATGAGTTTTGAATTTTTTTCTTGAAACTTCCCTGTTTCTGAAATACGGAGTTTTCTACTCAGTAAATGTTTTCGGGGTGACTTTTTCTTGGTTTATGATTTTTAAAATTTATCAACTATTATTATTTGATTCACCTTAATTCAGTTTTTAAAAATTTATTCATTTTCATGAGTTTTAAATTTTTTTAGAAATTCTCTTGTTTTTGAAATACGGAGTTTTCTACTCCGTAAATGGTTTTGGGATGATTTATCTTGGTTTATGGTTTTTAAAATTCATCAAATATTATTATTTGATTCATCTTAATTCAGTTTTAAAAAATTCATTCATTTTCATGAGTTTTGATCTTTTCTCTTAAACTTCCCCTATTTTTGAAAAATCAAGTTTGCTATTTCATAAATGTTTTCGGGGGAATTTTCTTCCATTTAAAATTTTTAAAATTCATCTAACATTATCATCTAACTCCCATTAAAATAGTTTTGAAAATTTTAATTTATTTTATGGGTTTTAAATTTTTTTCATGTATGTCAATTTTCCTATACTAAGGCATTTCTCATAAAATTTTACGAGTTTTTAACTTCCAATCAAGATCTTTGCACTATTTCATTTCTAAAATTTTGTCTATGATCAATTCACATTAATTCCAATTTTATTTTGATTTTTGGATATTTTATTTTATTTATTTTTTCCAACTAGTTACATGCTAACTAGCTTGTTTTCTCATCCAATTACTTTCTAACCAAGTTGGTTACATCCCAATTACCCTTTACATGAGTTGATCAACTTCATTATGAGCCTGATAATAGAGTGGCTTGTAAGAAAAGATAACAAAAGCATGGGTTTATGACAATAATTATGGTTATCCAACCTAACAAGCCATCTTCACATCAAAAACAAAAAAAAAAAAATGAAGAGGACCATTCGACCACTCCATTTTGGCAACAAGATTACTGCCCCTTCCTCTATAAATAAAGGCCATTTTTCTTCATTGAGGGCTTTTGGAAAGAGGGAAAAAATTTGAGTGATAAAGAAAAAAAAAAGAAAAAAAGAGAGAAAAAATAAAAATAGGATAAACTCTTGCCCTTTTGATTTTTAGCGAAGGTAATCACCTTCTTCCTTCCTATTTCTTGCTGATTTCATGGTCATTTTGTTGTAATATCACATGTATATATGTTGTCTTGCTTGATTTGTGGTAACCTGGTTGTTATATGTTTGAAAGTTTATGATTTTATGCATGAAAATGGTGTATACATGTGTTTTACTTATTTTTCCATCATGAAAATTTTGTTTTCTTGATGAATCCCACCTTGGCCAAACCTAATCTTGAGTGGATGATGATGGTTTTGGTTAGTTTTAGGTTAGAATTGATATTAATATATCATTTTGTAACAAATGTTAAACTTAGGGACCAAACCAAAAAAAATGGAAAATTTTTGTTCTAATAAATCCAATGTTTGGCTGAATCTTAGTGAGTATTTTTGCCATGTTCTGCTGCTGATTCCAAGCTGATTTCATGCCTTATTGATGTGTTTTCCTGATGGCTTTGGTTGATTAAGGACTAAATTGTAAATGTCTAAAAGTTTAGAGACTAGTTTGCAAATAATAGAAATTTTTGTTGTATAGTCAAAGGATTTGACCGAAAGCTTCATGGATCACTTGGAAACTAATTTTGGGTATTTCATATCATGATTTAGGTATTTTTCACACTCTAGGGGGTATTTTGTAATTTTACAAAGTTTAGGAGCTAGTTTGCAAAAAATGAAAAATTTTGTTTCCTGGTCAAAAGTGTTTGACTAAACCTTCTTATGGATGTTCTTCATGATTTACATGCTGATTTTTACCTGATTAATTATATTTTGTGATGATTTAGGATTTTTTTTATTTAGGTACCTAAGTGCAAAATCGAGAAAGTTTAGGAACCCTTAGGGAAATTTAGCATTTTTAGGACAAAATGGTTATCTTTAGTATGAAATCGTCCACTTAGATTATTTTAAATATTTTTAGCATCTCATTAGTCCTCCGGTGAGGGGCTAAAAATATAAAAACCTATCGTATTCTTTTGGTTCTACGTTATGGTACAAAATGTAATTTTTGAAAATTTAGGAACTTAATGGTATTTTTGCATGTCAAGTTATTTTAAAATTTAAACTTCTCATTTAGGGTGTTTTTAGGTCAAAAAAATAAATATATATTTTTTAGTATTTTGAACAAATTTAGAACCAATATTTAATTTTGAAAATTTAGGGACCCATTAGCAATTTTCATACTTTAGGTCATTTTTGTAATCTAAATTACCCATTTAGAGTAAGAATCATCATTACTTATCCTTTCGAGTCATTAGGGGTATCGTGATATTTTCATGTCAAAGGTATACCCCAAAGGCATTTTTGTAATTTTCCTCATTGGGATGCTTTTTATGCCACTCATTTAGCCTTTTAAGGTCATTTTTGAGCCCATTAGGGGTACAAGGATACTTTCATGTCGAAGGTATACCCCAGGGGCATTTTTGTAATTTTTTTACTGGGTGCCTTAGTATCGATGGTTAGCCTTAGGAATATTTTAATTTTCCTTGGAACCTAATCCTAAGTAGTTATAGGGTGCCTTAGTGTCGGTAAGCCTTGGGAATATTTTAATTTTCCTTAGGACCTAATCCTAAGTAGTTACCGGGTGCCTTAGTGTCAATGGTAAGCCTTAGGAATATTTTAATTTTACTTAGGACCAAATCCTAACTAGTTACTGGGTGCCTGAGTGTCGATGGCAAGTCTTAGAGACATTTTAATTGTTCTTAAAACCTAGTCTTAAGTAAACACTAGGTGTTTCTATGCCAAAGGTATACTTTAAGAATAGGTTTGGTTTTATCTTTTTAGTCCTTAGATTTGAAATAGTAATTTAGTGTCTAGACCGATTCATAGGTCTTTTATTTTTCTTTGAAATAAAATTCGTATGTCTTTGTAAAACAAAGGTAATGTCTCAGAGTTAAAGTGATGCATGAAATTTCTCCCACCCATATGTGATAGGGGTTTTATGGATCATTCTAATGATGAGATAACCTTTTCAAAATAGAAATCGGGAATTTTATACAAATAAAAACCTTTCATATTCTGACAGGTACTCTAGTAGGATGTGAAAAACATTTTGATTTTTTAGAACTTTTTATGTCCCTTTGGTTTTCCATTAGGGTATAAAAGGGAATAATAAAAACTTTTGTGTCCTATTGGTTTTCTAGTGGGGCTACATAAGACATTTCAATTTTCAAAATACAAAACCCCGTTTCCTCTCATGAAATAATAAAATCTTATGTTAACAATACGGGAATTGTAATTAAATACCATATATTGAAGCAGGATAAAAATTAAAGTTCAAATTAACCATGATCAATAAGGTACCAATTTTGGGCACCATGAGAAGGTCGATCCTTACTTATGGCTGTAACCGATTCCTGAACCTTTAAAAATGATCTATGGTATTTTGTAGACCATGATATTTATCTTTAGGGTTTCGTGACCCTTAAAGCATTAATTCTGACAGGTGACTAATCTCACTTGGCCAAAACAGATTGGTGGTGACTCCAAATAAATGGTCATTTAATGAGACTATTTAGGGTTAAGATGGGCAAATGATTCATCTTAACTATAGAGTCTCTGAAAATAAGATAATATTAATATCGATATGGCCCAAAAAAAAGAATAAATAGTTTTGAGATAATGATACATCACCACTTATATAGTCGAGGGCTGTTTAAGTCAGGCTTGGTTAGGATTCGCATCTAGGCCACGTTACGACAAAGGGTGATTAGTAAAAGTTAAAATGGAACTTGGCTTATACACCTAATAAAGGTAAAAGTTACTTTGACCCAATTTGTACTAGTCATGGGCTAGGGACTAAATTGTTAAAAGGCTAAAAGTTGGCAATAGTTGCCTTACGTTTATAAAACCCTTGTTTGTTATCCCTTAGAGTATGTTTGGATTTGAAATTGTGGCAAGACCATCTCTTAAAAACCTAATTTGTGCAATCTTGAACTTTACTAAGGGAACTAGCACAAACCAACTTTGACGAAAGAAAAATTGTTTATTTTTTCTAGTTTTGATTATTGAATCAAGGGAGATTAATTGTAATTAGAAGATTTATGAAATCGAAGCTTCTAGCATGGCTCTCGATAAATAAAGTCTCTCCTTTTTAAAGGTTTTTCAGTTCACTTGTGTAGATAACCATTAGAGGTTGTACACTTGGACCGCTTTGGTTTACGATAATAAGGCTTGGAGTTCAAGTTCTTATGGTCATGAATTTATCTATACATCTCTAGGCTGAGGCATGGTAAATCTTGAATGTTTCTTGAAGTTCTTGCTTTTAAAGATTAATAAAAAATCCCATACAAGATGATCTAGTTTAGGGAGTTATAGCTTCATTTGATTCTTATATTTTTGCTACTATCATTATAATTTAATTATAAATTTTTGTTATTTGATTATTTATGGACTCGAGACTTCTTGCATTCCCTTACCTATATGATTTTTTTGATAATTGTTATTTATGTTTTATGTAGATAAAAGCCTATGAAACAAGTTGGCCTTGCAAAGAAATCATAAAATGTTACAATTTTGATATCCTTATGCATCAAACTCGTGTTTCTAAAAATATTTTTGGCCATTGTATTATCAAGACAAGATATCGATAATGCACAAAGGCTGTATTTGTTAAGCCTCTATGCATTTGATGTAAGTAACTGATCTCGTTTGTTGAAGAATAAAGATACTTGGGAGTAGCATATGGGTGCTTGCTATGAGAACAAATTAACTGAGCATGACTTGCTACCAGAGGTCTATTTGGTATTTCACTCAAGTGTCTATGGAAATACTCTAATGTATTAGTAGTGTAAGTGATCCTTAAACTTGTGAAACTAGTCACTTTATATATAGTTTTTTACTTAAAATTCATCACAAACGAGTCCACAAGGATGGATCAGAAAGGTAAGGTGGTTTTGGGTATGACATGAAACATATTGAAGGTTGATGAGAGGTCTTGAGAGTATACATCACCCCAAGTGATATGAGGGAACATATCTCACTTGTTCTTAGCCTATGTTAACTCAAAGTCATTGGCTAAGATAATTTGATTATAGAGTTAACACATATTGGCTATAGAACTAATATGGAAATGGTTAAAAGTAGACACTGCACCAAGCTCTTACAATTGTAGGATATATGATGAAAAGATTGAATTACACTGAGATACTGTATATTAAATAACTTGTTAAAACCAATTTGACACTTCTTGCATGTCAAGTGGCCATAATACATTGCCAGATGCTAATCTTGGTTTATAAATAAAATGTTCTTAATCTAATAATTCATATTTATTGTTGATATGATGGAGGCCTATTGAGTCACACACGTAAAGGTGATTTTGTGAAAATTAAAATGAAATTGGGCTTAACTACCTAAAGAGTAAAAGTTACCTAGGCCCAAATTAAATTATTCAAGAGTCAGGGACTAAAGCATAATTAACCTAAACCTAATAGCACTTTTGCCTTAGGTATTTAAGTCTTATTTTGCTGTCACTTTCATTAAAGAATTAGACCTAGGTGTTGCTTGGTATTCCTTAAAAAGAAAGAGTTGTAGCACTTTTGAAACGTAGCTCCACCTCACTACGATTTCAAAGTGAAACCATTTCTCCTCTATTCTTGAGTTTTTGGCATATTGATTATTTTCCTAGTGAAGGTTTTCAAAACCTAAGTTGTTAACTCGATTCTCGGCAAGATAAAACCTTAACCTTGCTAAGATTTTTTGAGTCATATGCATGGATCACTGTTAGAGGCTAGATGTTTGGACAACTTTAGTTTGCAACAGTCGAGCTTTATGTACAAGAACAAAGTGGAGATCATAATGGACCCATTAGAAATGCTTTCTATGGCTTGGGGTATGATTTTTAGATCTTGGATTTTTTCAATTTTTTATCATATTGGTCAACGAGCTTTTAAATTGATCCGTTAAATCTATTCAATATGTTTCACTATGCTACCTTTTGCCTTTTTTAATTTTATTTAATTTTTGTTATTAATCGAACTGCCTAGATCTGAACAATGGATGTATGATGTCTAGGATATGATCTTTCACGAACTCACTCACCTACTTTGGTTTTCATGCAGACCTTAAAATCAATCCTTTTAAAATACAGATTTTTGAAATTTAAAAGGATCGATTTTAATAGGTGTCCGATCATATTTAGCCTTAAATAATTAGCCATTTTCTTGAATACTTCATGTTAGCCATATGGCTATAGTAGGACGAGCGATTTGTTTCGATGTTAACTCTGCTTTATACAAGAAACACCACCTATGAATTTTTTAAGTCAGATGTGCCTTATTTTTCAAAGGCATATCACAAACAAGTAACTTTTTAGTTTAATGTTTACAAACATGTTTTTATATTCATTTGTTTGGAAAATTCAAGTTAGACATTTAGTTGGAATGCATTTTATTAATTATAAGACAATATGTTATTTTTTTTATTTATTTTATTGAGACATTATATTAAAATTTATACTTTAATTTAATATTTTTATTTAAAATCACAATTATAATAAAATAATTTTTAATAATGTTATTTTTATATAAAGTTGATGAACAAAACTTTTACCAATCGATACTAAATCTATGTTGATGGAAACTTTTCATTAATAAAAAAAAGTTGAGAATTGTTTTACTTATGGTAAAACTGTCATTATATCTCACAACCTTTACCAAGAGAAAAGGAACCATGTCCAAATAGCAATCTGTTACTGATGGATAGACTTTCTGTTGGGAATCTATATTCCCAGTAAAGTCCGACCTCATGAATAATAGCATTTTAAATATTAATAAAATGACATATAATAGGTAATAGAAATATTAAACACAAAAATCTAGACTTTCCTGTAGACCATTGGGAGGGGAATTAACATGTCGTAAACTAAATTGGATTTAACAAATATAAATCACACATATGATAAAAAGTTACCTAACTATTAGATCTTGTAATTTGGAGTTAAATCCTATCCAAAGGATACCTGAAAAGGGGCGGCTATGGTGTCTGATTGAATCTACGAGGTCACAAGCAACGCACTTGTCTTGCCTTTAAAGATGATCCATGCGGATGATAACAATAGCCTTTTAATGCTAGCTAGAAGCCTCGTTGACTTTCAACCAAAAGATAATTATGGACTATTTCTTCCTTCACACTATCTAAAAACACTTTCGAGATAGTGGTAACATTAAAGAGGAGGGAAAAATCGCATAGTAAAGAGGTGGATGGTGGTGGCAAGGTGGTTTACACCTTTCTTGGGTAGTGGCACTAGATTAAACTTGAGAGAATTATTTTTCTCTTTTTGATCCTTTATAAGTGTTTCAAGTTGTTACTAGCTTATTAGCCACCCCCTACCCTATTTCCCTTTAGTCAAAATTCATTAAAATTCTGTAGGAGAGTTGTGATCCAAATTAAACTTATTATGTAGGTGAAACTCTTTCACCCTAAGTAACTTAATTTTGATTCCAACTCTTCTCACTATGTGGCCGAACCTTGTACACAAAATAGGCACTATATTTTTTGGCATATGCACAATTTATATAAACTTATTTCTAGCTTAGTGCACCATAGATTATTTAGTTAGGTTGGGTTTCTTTCAGAGCATTACTCATAAATTAAACTCTTTATTTATCTAATAAATAATTAATTTATTATATTTAATTATCATATAATGAAAATAAGATAAATAAGTAGAAATTTATTAGGCTAATTATCTATCCCATTTATGAATTTTTATTTAGATAATATTCATATTTAAATTAAAACAATTTTAATTTAATAATAATCCTATTAGTATTAATTATCTAAACAATTAATATTTTGATAAGATTATCCAAGGAAATTCAGCTACGACATTATCCACCTTGTAATGTCTTAATTCAAACACTATCCATCTAGACATAGAATGTCTTTATTTAGACATTATCCAAATAAGATAATCTTATCTACCATATCTTAAAAAGACAACAAAAAATTAAATCTCACAAAATCTAACTTGTTTTTGTCTTAAATTAATTCTTAATTGAACTTTTCAATTAAGTTCTCCATTTAATTATCTGCTATTTAAATAAGTCAAACTTAATTAAATCCTGAT
Source organism: Adansonia rubrostipa (assembly GCA_038381775.1). NCBI lineage: Eukaryota > Viridiplantae > Streptophyta > Magnoliopsida > Malvales > Malvaceae > Adansonia > Adansonia rubrostipa. The sequence continues at coordinate 20,056 of JBBYHM010347189.1, forward strand.
TTTAATCCAACAATATCATCCTATTGTGTGTGATCCATTAGGTTCTCAACATGTTGGCAATGAACATAACTAATATTATCAATCATATTCATAGAATCAAGATTGGGATCCAGTAACCCATCATGACCACCAAAATGTTGAAAAGTCATGTGACCTTATCGAAACCTTTCAGTAACTAGCCTATTAATGTAATACGGTCCTTTCACCATATATCCTAAAATAAGCATGAGCATGGTACAATGTCTACTCATGCTTCAATCTGTGTTAGATCTTTCAACTTAAGGTTAATGACAATGAATTTATGAAGAATGTTTCCTTATAATTCACTATGCTCTAGTCAAAGACTTTCATCCGATTAATTGTAGTCAAGGGTATTCAAGATATGTCTCCAACATTACTCAGAATGATTAATCCTCTCTGGATTACTCATTCATCTACCATATTTTTATTGCCGTACCTAATGGACACTACCTTAAATATCCATCCATATCCTCAAGTAAATCTAAGTATGACACACCTCATATGAGATGACTTGGTATCTCGAGTTTGAGGACCAGTTACATGAATGGCACATTAGAAGATATTCTATGCACTTAAAAGACTAATATCGAATGAAGTTCTCATACGAGCCGTGTTCAGTGAACAAATAACATGCACCCATATGTTATCCCCAAGTATCCCGTATACTTCAACTTCTATGATATCAAAGAATTGCATGTATCAAATACATGGAGGCTTAGCATATACTAGTCTATTTACATTGTCAATGCTTTGTCTTGATAATTTGATGACTAAGAACACTTTTAGAAACATGGCTTTGATGCATAAGGATCTCCTTGTCGTAACTCATTACAATCTTTGCAAGGTCCTTGTGTTTCATAGGCTTCATCCAATTAGTGTTCGCATGAGTGTCAATCACCACTCAAGCCAATTTGGCCTATATTGATGAATTTTGGGGTCTATATTAACGGACTTCATTTGTCAATGTATGAATATTATTTTGTAGTGAAAATTCGTTTAAGCAATATTTATGTAACTTGTAATGTTTATATGCAAAAATAATAATGTTTGATGTAAAATTTATAATGTTCTATGTAAATCCTGTAAAATTGAAAATTAATGTTTTATGTAACTTGTCATAATTATATGTAATAAGATAAGTTTTCTGTAAACCTCACGAGCAAGTTTTGTCTAAAATAGCTCTTTCAAAAAATGACATGCCTTTTTTTTATCAATTATGTAAATTCTAGGTAATGTTTTACGTAAATGGCCATGAATTGATGTAATATAGTAATGTTTTACATAAATCTTATCTGAAGTTAATAAAAAAGGTGCATGACAATTTTGAAAAAGGCGTGCCATTTTAATGCTTATTGATATTGTAATTCTGATGTATTTTTTGTAGCAAATATATATCAAAATACATGTAATTTCTTTCGTAACAATATTTATTAATATTTTATATAGTACTACTTAATATAATAATTAATGTAATATGTATTATAATTTATGTAAGTTTAATATTTTATATAATACTACTTTCTATAACCTTTTGCTAATATATTTTTATAAATTACAAAACTTTATGTAAATATCATAAATTTATATAATACTACATTTTATTATATAATATCAGGTTTTCCATTTTTGGTAATGTATTTGTATATTTTTATTACAAATATGTAATACATACATCTATTACCTTTGATAATAACTTATGTAAGTATAATGTTTTATGTTATATTATTTTCCATTAACATTTCATATTAGCATATCGTAATTTATGTAACTCACAAAGCTTTTATATAAATATAATAATTTTATGTATTATAATTTTTATTATCTTTTATTATATTTAGGTATTATAACTTTTATTATCTTTTATCATATTTTATATATTACATAACATATATGTATAATTTTAATATAAATATGTCATATGTAATACTTTCAACCATTACCTTTGGTAATAAATTATGGACAAATAAAATAACTTATTTAAGCATAATGTTCTATGTAATACTACTCTATTGCCTTTTTGTGTAATATATTATGAAATTTCCAAAACTTGTGTAAATGTAATAAATTTATGGATTATATGCTATATTATCTTTTATCATAATTTACGTTTTAAGTAATTTATATATCTAATTTAAAAAAATGTAAATACTTATTTTATTATTTTTATAATAATTTATATAATAAATAATATAATTTATGTAACAAAAATCTTTTATTGGAAATTTTCAATTCAAACATAAAGATTTATATAACATCTAAGTAATATATGCAATTTTATAATTTCATATATTGTTAGATAAAAATGTGTAAAAAAAATTTTACTTGACAACCAATTCTATTTTTCTAAGATTATCCACTTGCTGCTAATGTGACCCATTTTCATTGGGTAACGTCATCACCTTATCATATCCTTATACTTAGGAATTTTCCCAAGAACTCCCGCAAAATTGACTGCTGAAAAAATTATTATTTGATCCACTTTACGTACTTCACACTCCCACCATGTTTTTTTATCGTCCACTTATTTTTTTTATCTGTAATTGTCATCCACTTATCTTGAAGTCTTCCAAGTAGAAAGAGTGAAAAAGGGATAATGATAAAAGAATGTTTATCCAATAATTAAGATTAATAATTATTTTATACTAATCATTGGATTGATAAGTTCTCCATTCTTAATATTTTCACCTTTTAAAGTTTAAATGTAAATAAAATAAAATAAAATAAAATAGCAATGCATACGCTAGAAGTCTCAGATCCTTTGGCAGCACCAACACTTTAAGGAAAAATTTTGAAAGAAAAATGCTTCTCAAAATAAATATGTGAATTTTTTTTTTTTTTAAAGTGAGAGATAATAGGTGAAAGAAAGAATTAGTTACTTAATGTGTACGAATTTTTTAAATCGAGGAGAAAGGATAAAGATAATTTATTTATTTATTTGAAAACCAAAGTGATTTTATTAATACTAAATGTTTATTGCATCATCCATTACAACTTGACGAAGGTGGGATAATCCTCCATCCAAAACAAACTTCATGACCTATTAAGGCTGTATCTTGGTAATATATGTGCTACCATATTTCCATCCTTTATTGTGTGTTGAAATTGACACTCCTCAAACTGACGAGCTATCCTTCTCCCCTCATCCAAGATCGCTCCATGGCTGGACAGGTCAGTGTCTTGCATCTCTAGACTATTAATACCATATAATGAATCCCCTCCTACAGTAATCTTCCTATGGCCCAGCTGCGCAGCTACCTCCAACGCTTTGATTGCAGCCATATTACCTCAGTTGTGATCGCTTCACATACTCTATTAATGGGAATAGCGACACTGGTGAGTGCAAAGCCCTCAAAATCTCTAATGACTATTTGATATATGTGCTATTTATTTTGTAACTTGTTTTTATGACAAAATTTTTAACTAAATTAATATTATTTTATTCGTAATAATAATTCAATTATAAATTTATATATAGTATAGATACTTCTTTAATCATTATCTTTTTACTTACATACAAAAGAAAAATCATTATATTTTGAAACTCAAGCAACCGAAATCAATATAAAAATCATTATATTTTAGTTATGCTTCCATTTTCATGCAAAGTTGTTAACCAGCAAAAATACGTAAAAGCCCCAGACCTTTTTGTTTTCTTTAGTTTGCTTAAAAAGGAAAACATGCAACCAATTCTATCTTATTTGGTCAATTATCCAAAATAAATCGTCCTTTAAAGTTTTTCTTTTAATGTTTGATTCATATTATTATTATTATTATTATTATTATTATTATTATTATTATAACTATTTTCAATAAATTAAAAAAATAAATTTGAAAACAAATAAAAATAAACTATTAACAAAAGGGAGTCTAATTTAAGCAACTATCCATGCATAATATTTTATTTAAACAAAAATTCAAATTCAATGTAACAATTGTTATGTTCTATGTCTCTTATGCCTCTGGTTTCACCAATTATTGCAAATATACAAAGAAAAAAAAGTTATGCAAAATTCTATTTAAACAAAAACATGATTATGTCTTTCATCATTCCGTAATTATGAATGATTGCAACCTAGAAAAACCATAATACATAAATTTTCACTAATCTACTATTAGTTTGGAGCTATCTCTCAAACTATTTAAAAATATACGCTTTTTAGTTTTTTATTTTTTGTTGAATGATTTTGGGAACATATTCTCTCAAAATTTTCGAATGAATTTGCAAATAAAAATATGAAATTAAAACTTTTTAAGAGGTAATATCAATTTCCAACCTTGAAAATTAATAAAAAAATAATAAAAAAAATATGTTCGAGATTGTTTGACACTGGTACACTGGCTTCCATATAATTTCCTCCTGGCCTAATTGGCCTACTCTCTTCTTCCTTGTGGCACCCACGCTTTATCTGCTTTTCTTCTTTCGAAGGATTCCTTCATGTAATCTGAACATCAAAATTCCTCCTTTAAATAAATTTAATCGTACGAATTTTCACATCTGTATATTTATTTATTTATTTATAGATATGTCTTCTTTCTTTTCTTGCTGTTTTTATGCCGTTAGAAACAATTCAGTTTTTAAGTCAAAAGTTCAAAGCGTTTCGTCAACAAATCTGATAAGTTTTTCGCTGTAACAGTTGAAATTCCCTTCTGGCTATTTCATTCTTTATTGTTATATCTTAATTAATCCCTAATATTGAGGATGTTCTCTTAAACTCTCTGAATCATATATATATATATATATAAATCCTTGGTTTTACTACAATTAACCCCCAAATAACTTGTAGCTTTTAAGGTCTGGGCCTAGATCTGTGTTCCTATTTGTGTTTTCTTCTTGGGGTCTTTTGTTTGGATGCTTTGAAAACGAAGGAAATTAAAGGCAAAAATATTGAGTGTCCTTATTGTGAGATTTTAATTGAAATTTTTTGTTGGATCTGGGTGTTGACTTGTTTTTTTTCTTGGTGGTTTTTTGAGCAGGCGTTCTTTTCGAAGTTCGTAGTTTTTGTGAGGAAGATGAATCACATTAATCTTCAGCAGAACGCCGCCGTTCCA
>JBBYHM010347519.1:4767-14889 GCA_038381775.1 Adansonia rubrostipa
GTATTTATGCTAAATGACCTGTTTTTTGTATTGATGCCAGTGGTGCAAAAGCAGTTGAAATTTTGGAAGCATATGAAGGGACTTTAGAAGATGATTATCCACCAGATAATGAGCGTTGTGAGCACAGTGAAATGCTTTTATATAAGGTATCGCTCATATACTGCTCTTATTATTATTTTTTTTTTTTGCATGCATATGCATGTGGCTGGCATTTCACATTAGTTAGCAATGTGGACGGGTATTCTAAAATTTAGAATTTATAAAATGGGAGTAACTGAGTTGGTGGTACTAGTTAACCAAACACCAATGCATTTAGTGCAATTATCCATAAACCAAATAGAGTAATAATTAATATGCAAAAAATTAAGGATATTAATGTCCTTTTACCTTCTTTATAAATGGGGTCCTATTTTTGAATTAATTTTATTTTTGCATATAAATTAGAAAAACTATAATTTCTTTACTTCTTTTTCCTGCCACTTTTATTTCTGCCAAAATCTGGTATACTTTTATGTAAATGTTACACCTGATAGCAAACCAAATCTATCTACTTTTGAATTACGGTTTTTTTATGATTATGTTTGTATGATTAATAACTAAAATTAAATTATTTCCAAGTTAATTTTAATCTGAGAGGGAGGACTAACTGGAAGCTCATAGTGGTGTTTTTCATCTATAAGATCTTAATTCTTTGCTTTTTAGACATGTGATTTATTTTAGAGATAAATTTGGCTTGTTCAAAGGAGTCTTTTGCCTTCTACAGGCATTGTTTGGGAGGTGTTTCAGTGTCCCTACCTAGTCAGCTTTTGCATCTCTGCCTTTCTCTTTATTTAATAAACAAGTCTACCTTTCTCTTTTACATACTCTTTTTTGGTTTAACGCCAATAACAAGGTCTAGGAAAAGCTTATACCTAGTTGGACAACAAGACCTTGTGACAGCATTTATTTCTTTAATAAGTTTCTCCTATATATAGGTAGATACATACATAACTACATGCATTTTGTATGATGGAGCCATATATTACTAGAATAGTGGTTTCCCATGGAGCTTTTTTTCTTGTTCATATGGGTATTGTATTTTTCCTCAGATCTCTTTGCTAGAGGAATGTGGGTTTCTTGAGGAAGCACTCGAGGAATTGCACAAAAAAGAGCCAAAAATAGTAAGTGTCAATATATATGATGCCAGGATACTTTTAAGATTAAGAATTTTGTTAAGTTCTGAATTCTTGGATACTAAAAATCTAACCAATTCTGTTCTTTTAGGTTGACAAATTGAGTTACAAAGAACAAGAGGTTTCTCTCCTGGTGAAGCTTGGGCGTCTAGAAGAAGCTGCCAACATTTACAAGACTTTACTCACCATGAATCCAGACAATTACAGGTGAATCTTATGCATTTGGCATCTCCTTCGAAAGACCTAGTTAAGCTCAATAATGAATCTTTCATGGTATTTTATCAACCGACCATTTATTGTATCTAGCATCTCTTGAAGTTAAAATGGACTTTCCAATTGCCATGGTTATTATTATTCTAGGGAATGAAGAATTATTAATTTTTATGAGCGGTGCATGTGCTTAAAAAATATATATTTTTTTAGCTAATAGGTTGTTCAATTCTTGTAGTAATACTCTCAATCCCTTTTCCTTGGTTTGAGCCTTATGAAGAACTAATTCGATGATAGAAATAGTCATTATTTTTGATGTCCTAGTATTGCTGGTGCTTTAAGTTTGAACCTAATTAGAGTCTCTTCTGTCACACATTTTTTTTTGGGGTTTTAGAACTTTGTTTCTTGAAGCTCTTGCTTACAGTAACTGTATGTTACTTTTACTTTCTGTTATCATCACATAAAATTAGGTTATATGTATTATATATATTTTCATTCTTGGGATCATTTCATATCTTCATGTCCTGTCAAACTGTTGCTTAGATAAGTTGTATTTGACATCTATATTATACCACTTTATCACACTTTTTTTTTTGGGCTTCATTTTCTATTGTAGCATCTTGCTTTATGCAACATGAGTATAGCAGTCAACATTAAGTGCTAATGAAGTATAATTTGTTGTTTTTGGAAAAAGAAGCATTAGGCATCACCTTATTTGTAAATATAGTTAAAAATTACAAAGCAACTGTGTATACAGGTGTAATTCTTTACTAGCATACGCTACCTGTCTCAATAGTCTCTTGGGTGCTGTCAGATTGGGAAATGAAGGAAATACATATTTCAGAAATATTGAATTCTGTCTCTTCACTATATGCCTTTGTATTTGTGGAATTTATTGCTTTTGGCTATGATAAACGGGGAGCCTTCCAACTTACACATTGAAATTTGTATATGTATATGCTTCAGCTATTATGAAGGCTTGCAGAAATGTTTTGGCCTTTATTCCGAAAATGGAAAGTATTCCTCTGATGAAATTGATCTATTGGATGCATTATACAAATCACTTGCACAACAGTACACTTGGTCATCTGCAGTTAAGGTGATGTACTTATGTCATTCTTCTATTTGCATAATGATGGATGTATATGATATGTTCAAATGGCAAAAACTTCGTGGTGAAATATGGTAGTATAAACTGTTTTATTATGCCCTAGCTGTTAGTCATATAGATTTGATTTTCTATTGCATCTTTTTTTTATTGGTTTTACGTGTTCCAAATGGTATCTTGGTATGTTCTGTTATTAAATTTTTCTCTAGATTTCTTCTCTTTCTCTCTCTTACTTTCTTGCTTTCTCTTATAGAGTATATTTATAGAATGACATAATGAAATTCCAATGAGAACCTTGGTTTTCCGTGGAGCTCTCAAGCTTTTCCTCTTTCTTGGCAAGAGGTTTACGAATTCTCTTGTATGGTTTTATTTTTCTTGATGGCTTCAATAAGAAATGATTGGATGAGAAGAATCTAGTGATGAGCTTCTACCTAAGAGGAATTCATCCAATGATGTGATATTTTTAAATTATCTGGAAAAAGATGGTTGTGGTGTTATGCTGAAATACATAATTGATGTCTTGACGTGATGATAGTAAGATCTCTCGGTGGTTAAATTTCTACCTTCTTATTCTTCAACTTTTGGAGTTGACGTGGTGGCAGCATCGCAGATTTGGGAGCTAATTCTCATTAATGACTATCATTTTTTTGTTTTTTCAGTTAATCTATATAAATACATTTTAAGGGTGGGTACATGACCATGAATTGACAATTCTCATTGCCAATAAATGCGTACGTTCTTTGTGATGTAAGATGAATTTTCCTGGACTTATATTGGAACTTTGTTTTCTCAATTATTAGAGAATACCTCTCGATTTTCTGCAAGGAGACAAGTTTCGTGAAGCAGCTGTTAATTACATTCAGCCTCTTCTAACAAAGGTAGCTATGCAAATGAGAGATTTTTTGTGCTAGCATGACAGGTGACTGGTGTTTCTAGTTTGTTGGGCAAAATCTGATATATTTTCCTGTGCCTTCAGGGGGTTCCATCTTTATTCTCTGATCTTTCTCCTTTGTACGACCAACATGGCAAGGTAAGATTGCTCTTATAATAATTCAAACAATTGAACTAAGTTTCTAAATATTAATTATCCTAAGCTTCTTGAAAACTTGTTGGGAGCATGAATTCATTAGGACTGATTTTCCTGCTATGTTGACACTTATGCAGGCAGACATATTGGAGGAACTTATTATTGAGTTTGAGCATTCAATTAGGACCACCGGGAGATACCCTGATAGGTAGCATATATGCTTTCAACCTTTGTTTAATAGCATAGTAAGTCTTAACAGCAGATAAATGATAATATTTTCTCCTCTTAGAGGTAATATATAGTTTCAGCTCTTGTTTGATGTTGTAGTAAGTCTTAACAGTGTCCAAATATTTGGATATTGATTGTGTGGTTTGAGTGCATATTTTCAGTTACTGCTTATTGTCAAATCAAGTTCTCGGTCATTGGTGTTGTTTGTGAGTAAATTGTAAAGTACCTTAATGTTTGTGTTTGCCACTAATATACAAGCATGTATTTGGTGTTATGCTGAGTTATATGTTTGCTTCTGTTTCTTATTGAGGACAGGACAGAGAAGGAGCCCCCTTCAACACTTTTATGGGCTTTGTTCTTTTTGGCTCAGGTAGGTAACAATCAGTTTTCCTCACCCAATTGGCTATGGTCTTTTCTTCTTCTTTCCTTGCAATAAATATTTGGTGCTTTCTTTCCATTTTCCTTTTGAGTAACCTTGTGTTTATTGGTGCAGCAATATGACAGAAGAGGACAATATGATGTTGCTCTTTCTAAAATTGATGAGGCTATACAGCACACACCGACTGTAATTGATCTATATTCTGTCAAGGTTTGTTCATGCCATCAATCTTAAACTTTTTGCATTGGCTTCATCTGCCAGGTTTTATATTTTTGTCAGCTGGATCCATTTTTTTTAATTTATTTTTCATGTTCAGTATTCTTTTATTTTGAATTCTTTTGCCTGATTTGTCTCACATCTCATGGGACATAGTATTGCCTGAAAACTTTTCAAGATATTTCCTTACTTGTTACTTACTTGTAAGAGACTTATTTCTTACATGATACTGACCTTGATTGATTACTTTGTTGTGCACTACGTAGTGAAGTTGCTATACATATTCATGTAAAATGGATACGAGTTTCTTTTTTTGTGAACATAAATCTTGATGGGTATTGGGCAGCTATATGACCACCTTTCTTAGATTTGGGGTTTTGGCTACATATCTACTGCTTATTTATCAACCATTTTATTTACTGTCTTCTGGAGAAATTCTTAGCATTTTGTTGAATCTGTGTCTAGCTGTGTATCAGTTGCTTCTTCTTTGGTGACAGGGTCGGATATTGAAACATGCTGGTGATTTGGTTTCTGCGGCTGCATTGGCAGATGAAGCTAGGTGTATGGATCTTGCTGACCGCTACATAAACAGTGAATGTGTCAAGCGTATGTTGCAGGCTGATCAGGTTCAAAAGCTATTTCCCCATATTTTGACTTTTTTCGTATTTGATATTTGTACTATTGAAATTTCATTACTATCACCGTACTCTTTACCAAAATTTTCCATTCTTGAAGGTGGCTTTGGCCGAAAAAACTGCAGTATTGTTCACAAAAGATGGGGACCAGCACAACAACCTTCATGACATGCAGTGCATGTGGTCTGGTTTTGTTTATTGTGTTGGGCATGTTGTAGCTCTAATTATAATTTGGATACAGCTGCTGAGTGTTATTCGTCTTTTGAAGGTATGAACTTGCTACTGGTGAAAGTTACTATCGACAAGGTGATCTTGGACGGGCCCTGAAGAAATTTTTAGCTGTGGAGAAGCACTATGTTGACATTACTGAAGATCAGTTTGATTTCCATGCTTATTGTTTGCGGAAAATGACACTGCGTGCATATGTTGAAATGCTAAAGTTTCAAGATCGGTTGCATTCTCATTCTTATTTTCACAAAGCTGCAGCTGGTGCCATCAGGTGAAGCTTTTCTGTTAGGATCTGCAAGCTTTTCAATGATATCACCGTAGAGTTATTATGTTTGATTGTGGGTGTAAATGCTATGTACTTTCTCTTTATCTGGGTGCATTTAGTGTCTGTCACGTATTGTTCAACAGTACATGCTTGTGGTGCTTCATTTTGGGTCGGGCTCGTCTTGCCTTCCTCTTTTTCCTTTTGTCTTTTGGGTACTGTTGCATAGATTTAAAGTTCATTTATCATTTGTTGGGTGAAAGTTGAAATGAAGCATTTTCTGAACCTTGCTTTAAACTTATAAAAAATTTTCCAAACGTAATTTTGTTAATTACTTTATTACATTATATTAGAAGTCAAATATTTTTGTGGATTGACACATATCTTAGTTGCAATAACTCTAGTTATTCAGGAAGGAGGTCTTAAGTTCAAATGCCTCTCCCCCAAATTAACTATTGGAAGAAGGTGCAAATATTTGAATCTGCTTCAAGAGTCAACTTTAATTTAACAACCACTATAGATTATAGTGTCAGATTTTATGATCCTATCTACTTCTGTCATACTTCACGTGCTGTTTTATGTTGTCTTCAGAGGATTCACATGATGACAAGATCTTGTGATACCTGTCAAACAGGATCAAGAGTTTTGCTTGTAGTCTCAATTTGCTATGTTCTATATTTTGTAAATTCATATTTTCATGATGTATTTTACTGGAATGATTAAATATTCCTTTAGGTATATTGTAATTTGAGATTTTGGGCGGTTAAATGAGAGGAAGGTTGTTCCTGGAATTTCTGTTGGGTCAAGCGTAGAGAGTCGCATGTTTCTATACAAGAAGTAATTTGTTGGTTATAAATGTTCCTACTGATTTTTATCTACGGGATGGTGGAATGGAACACTGATGAGCTATGCAACAATTACGTTTATAATTTTGGGTTTTTGTTGTTTGTTAGTTTTTTTTTTTTTTTTTTTCCAGAAACTCTTTGCTTGAAATTAGTGATTACTTCAATTTCAAACTTATTCTTCCTGCATTGCGATAATTATTTGGATTTTGAAATGTAGGTGTTATCTAAAGTTGTTCGATTCTCCTTTGAACTCACCAGCTGAAGAAGAGGACGACACATCAAAGACTCCTTCTCAGAAAAAGAAAATGAGGAAGCAGAGAAAGGCAGAACGAGCTAAGAAAGTATATCAGCTTATTTTTATTATTCTTTGGTAACATCTGTTTGATAATTTCATTCTAATGCTGCTTATTATTTTAGGAAGCTGAGGAGAAAAATGAAGAATCAAGTGCTAGTGGCATTTCTAAGTCTGGGAAACGACACATTAAACCTGTAGACCCAGATCCCTATGGAGAAAGATTATTGAAGGTTGCCTATTATTGCCTTTTGGATGTGCTTTAGATTCCTGATTGAAGCGATCTTGTGCTGTAAAAATGTGTCTCTAACGCCTATTAAACTAGGGCTCTGTTTAATGTGCTTTTTTTTTTTCTTTTCTTTTTTTGGCAGACTGAAGATCCATTGTCAGAAGCTACGAAGTACTTGAAGTTGCTTCAGAAGAACTCACCTGATTCTTTAGAGACACAATTGCTTTCTTTTGAAGTCAATATGAGAAAGCAGAAGATTTTGCTTGCCTTTCAGGTATGTAATTTTTCCATGAATTGAACATAAGATGTGCTTCTTCTCTTTGTTGTGTTTGAACAATTTGAACAAATATTTAAGTATGACCAAGTAATTAAGAATTTGGATGTGCCTAATTTGTTAGGCAGCCCCCTCATCTATTGTTTTCTCCTCTCCTTTCCACTCTGCCTTAACAAACTGCTTGAAGTAAAGAAACTGTCCCTTTAAACCAAACATCTTTGTCTTTGTACTCTATTCATTCAAGTTGTGTTTGGTAACTTGACTTTAGAAGAAGGATCTTGGATTTCAAATTTAATATATTTGTGTGGTAAAACACATGCAACTATGACTTTCATGATTGTTTTTAAATTTATGGAATTGATGGATACTATTTAATGGCAAATTTGAAATACCTATAGGCAATTATGAACCTCTATCTTAAATTCATCTTCCCAAACATAGTGCCAATGAATTATATGTGAATTTGATGGTTCTGTGAAACATCCTTGAGTTGAAGAACAATGGTTTTGCTTAGTTGTACTTATATTATTTCACGATCTCATATTAATGTTTGTTATACTTTTGTTTTCATTTTCCTGAAGGCGGTAAAGCAACTGCTAAGGTTGGATGCTGAGCATCCGGATTCACATCGCTGCTTGGTATGTAACATCTGTCTTACTATTTCGTGCACAGTCATGCATGGTTACATTCTTTTTTGTACTTAGATACAACAATATTCTAATCTTAACACTGCTACATTTGAACTTAATGCAATGCAGATTAAATTTTTCCATAAAGTGGACTCAATGCCTGCTCCAGTGACTGATGCGGAAAAACTTGTTTGGAGTGTCTTAGACACCGAGCGTCCATTCATCAGGTTCTCTTTGAAATGGCTTTACAAAAGTTATTTCCATGCATGGAATTTTGTTGTATTATTGTTATTATTATCATTTTGATCTCTGATGCATTAAATCCCTTTATTTTCTCTTTCCGCAGTCAATTGCAGGGGAAAACTCTTAGTGAGGCAAACAAAATTTTCCTCGGTAAACATGAAGGTATTATTGAGCTTCACTTATCATGTGAATTTTAGGCTTCTTGACATGGTCATAAAGTCTTGCCTTGTTTGATTTTCTGTTCTGCAGATTCTTTGATGCATAGAGTGGCAGTTGCAGAAATGTCATATACCTTGGATCCCACCAAGAAACCTGAGGCTGTTAAGTTAATTGAAGATTCATCCAATAAACTTGTGCCAGCGTAATGCTTTTAGTATATTAAATTTTCTGCATTTTGAGCATTGCAACTTGCTCTTGAGATTCAATCGATTCTTTCTGTTTGTCTTATCCAGGAATGCGGCGCTTGGACCAGTAATGGCATGGAAACTCAAGGACTGTATTGCAGTCCACAAACTCTTGGAAAAGGTTCTTCTTGATCGAGATGCTGCTTTGAGTAAGTATCAATCTCCATATAAATTGATGCTGGCTTTAACTTTTTGACTCTGAATATATTAACAAGTTATGAAATTAATTTCTGTTCTTAGTTTCACAACTTTTTTTTTAGTGAGAATTGTGATGGTATTGAAATTTTGATATAGTGGTATTACATATTGCAGATTAGCTGCCTAAAAGTAATATATAAAATTAGGGTGTTATAAAATTATAGTTTCAAGTTTCAACACCATCCAGTAAATATCTTGCGAGATTTATCTCACTAGTTCGGTAGATCCGATGGCTGCTTGTTTTTTGTTATTGTGATATTTCTAATCTTTTTAAAAGGTGGATGCTGTGATTATTATTGGCATCTTAGAGAAAGGTGGGCTTTCAGGATCAAATTTCGTCAATTTTTAATTATTATTTAATTCTTGTTGCAAGTTGTGTGACAAAATTAATCAAGAAACGGATGCTAATTCTTTGATTAGACCTTATAACATATTTGGTCTGGTAATTTTTGTATTCTACAGGATGGAAAGTAAGATGTGCAGAGTACTTCCCCTACTCAACCTACTTTGAAGGTAGTCGTAGCTCTGCCTCGACCAACTCGTTCAACGATCAGGATGGCAAAACTCCTGTAAATGGTGGTACAAGCCATCCCGAAATCAGTCAAAGCTCAAATTCCGTCATATCAAATGGAAAGCTCGAAGCATTTAAAAACCTTACCATTTGAAGATGATGCTATGTACGCATTTGCATCAACCGCAATCGGAGCTCAATTTGTTCGAATGATGGATTGCATTACTTGTACCCTACCAAGAGTTGTTTGCAGCCATAGAAAGCGGATTATCTTGAAGTTGTGCAAGCCAAGGTAATCCTCTCTTATTGTTGCCTTTGAGATCAAAATTTTCTCTGCCTTTCTTGATTGTGAAATGCATCTCTTTGCAAATTTGTAGAATTTATTCGCATTTATGATTTTAGGGTTCAATATATATATATATTGCTTTTAATTTCCTCGCTATTTGGTTGAGACCCTTAGAGATGGCTGCTTCTGAAATATTTCTGGTCAGGCGTAGAGAAGATAAGATAATGTTTTAGGGCTAATCTTTGGAGAATGTTGTACTTTTAATTTTCATTTCTTACGTATAAACAGCTACAAAATGCGGAAAATTTTGCTACTGGAGTTGAAACGATTGGCTACGAAATTCTCAGTTTTTGAAGTCTATCACCTATGGTTTGCTATTGGCTGTTTGATTTTGTTTTTGGTTTTGTATTTTGTTTGGTTTTGTTTGTTTTGTTTGTTTTTTTTTTTACTTTGTAATGAGTTGCAACTAAATCGTGTAATTTAATTTTAAATTTTCAATGATTCATCTATTATCTGCGCCAGAGATTATATAATATGAAGAGGTGAAAAAATGAATCCATAAAAGGGAAAAAAAAATCTGAATCTGTATTTATCTGAACTTTGATTTGATAAAAAGTTAGAAAGAATTGAACTTGAGAAAATTAGAATGGTTGCAATAGGATTTACTAACATCACTAAAAACATTGTTAAAATATATTTCGGAGAGGGTTTTATAGATAGCACAAGGAAACATTGGGAAAGTAACA